>JASDQU010737161.1:204527-216133 GCA_032191745.1 Picea mariana | reverse complement strand
ATTGGGATTGATTAGCACAGGTGCCTCAGTCAACGCCTTCTTTATTTGAACAAAATATTCTCTAGGTTCAGAGGTCCATTTTACTTCATTTCCCTTTTTGAGCATGGTCATGATGTGTTTTACCAATTTGGAAAAATTTGAGACGAATCTCCTCAGAAAATTAATCTTCCCCAAAAATGCTTGAACCTCCTTTTTAGACCTGGGGAGTGACAGGGTCTGAATCGCTTCCACCCTACTAGGATCAATTCTCACCCCCTCTGTTGATACTATATGGCCCAATATCTTCCCCTCCTTCATAGCAAACAACGATTTCTTGGGGTTTAAAGATAGGCCATATCTCCGACACTTCAGGAAAACCTTCTTCAAGTGGCAATGATGCTCTTTATCAGTCTTGGAGAAGACTGTTATGTCATCTAGGTAGATCACCACAAACTTATCTTTCTCCCCAATGAAGGCTATGCCCATGGCTCGCTGGAATGTGGCTCCTGCATTCATCAACCCAAAAGGCATCTTGGCATACATGAATGTGCCCCAAGGAGTGGTGAAGGTTGTTTTTTCTCTGTCCTCATGAATGATTGATATCTAATTGTAACCAGAGAAACCATCAATCATGGATATCCTAGATGCATCAGTTACCCTCTGCAGTATGTGCTCCATGTTGGGCAGGGGATAATTGTCTTTCCTTGAGCTCTTGTTCAGGTTTCTGAAATCAACACAAAGTCTAATTTCGCCACTTTTATTTCTTACTGGGACCAAATTGGCCACCCAGACAGAATATCTCAAGGGGACAATGATTTGGACATCTAGCAGCTTCTTCACTTTTTTCTCCATGACAGGTAGCAACATGGGATTTATCTATCTCAGCTTCTGCTTGAATGGCCTAGCCTCTTCTTTCAATGGGATCTTGTGCTCAATGACAGATGTGTCATATGTTTTGAGGTCTTCGTAGGTCCACGCGAACACATCAGCAAACTCCCTCAGCAACACAATATATTCGACCTTTTGCTCCTCGGTCAAACTCCTTAACAATTTGACAAACTTAGGCTCCTCTGGTGTGCCTATGTTGTACTCAGCTATGTCAGCCTCATCACCTGAAACTCTACCCTTTACTGCCACATCATTCCCATCGAACAACCTTTCTAATGGGATTAGTCCTTTTGGTATGTGATTGCTTGGTAGCTGAATAATCTGGTGGTCAGCAATTTTATTCAAAAACCCTCCAGGGTGATGGTCAGGTTCCCCTTCAATGTCAGGATCCTCATCTATGTGCAATGCAGAAAAATCATCAATGGATTGAAGAAACTTTTCGATCTCCTAATCATCTTCAAATACCTTCCAATGTTTGACATTGTCTGGTACAGAGGGTCTATAATTTATTTCAACATTGGATCTGATAGTGGACAGCATGGGAACCTTAAGAGAACTAGCTGTGACATCTAAAAAGTCGACTGAAGCATTTTCCTCCCTTGGAATGAAAGAAATGTTAAAAGCCAAGAAGAAATTGTCCACTAGGTCCCATACCTCGCTCCTGTAATTCCTGAGATGAGAATGCTTAGCCTGATAAACATTTTTTACCTGCTGGATGATCAATTCTGCATCTCCAAACACAACCATCTCCTTAATTCCCATTTCCTTTGCAGCTCTTAATCCCAGAACCAGAGCTTCATACTCTTCCAAGTTGTTGGTGACTTCGAATTCCAGCTTGTATGACAGAGATATGGTCTCTTGACAAGGGGACACGAATACCACCCAGGCACCTGCACCCATACTAGAGGAAGCTCCATCAAAGAACATCTTCCAAACAGAGGTGGCTGGAGGAGGCATATCCTGATTGAGAATGGGCTGCTTTCTAATCTGCAAAGGGGCCTTAGGAGTCTCAGTGACCTGTAACAAGCTAGACCCTAAGTCAGTGTCAAGTGCAAAGATGGGGTGATTAGTGGGGTTCGCTTCATCACTGACAATGTAGGCTAGCTGGGCTTCTCTGTACAATCTCCTATGTTACTCTCCAAAGACTGGAATGGTGGCATATGTGAGATCCATCTGTAACATCCCTCCAAGTCTCTTGATCCAATATTTTGACAAAAGCATGAAAAACTTGGGGGGAACATCAGCTACCACAACATCCATGACCATACTCTTCATGGGCAGCTGAAACAAAGAAACTACCAGGTTCTTGATGACTCCCAAACATTGTACCCTCCTGGAGTCAAAGGAGTAGAGGTCATGATAGGCTCTGGTGACTTATAATCCTAGCTCTTCCGTGATGGCTCTGGGCATGAGGTTGTGGGATGCCCCTGAATCCATTAAGCAATTGTGCAACACTTTATCATGTATGTTCAGGGATGTGTAGAAAGGAGGGGATGAATCATCTATGTATTCTACCATGGGGCCTAGGACAACTGCTGGCCTTTCATCTTAGAGGTTTATGGAGTCTGTGGGAGGGCATGAGGCTTCATATTTCAAAATCTCAGAGAAGTGATTTTTGAATTCTTCATGTTTGATTAGCTCATTGAGGGGCACAGGTATTCTGATCTTTTGAATCTCATGCTCAAAATTAAAAGAAGATGTAAGATTTGGAATTTCTCTTATTTCAAGAACATGATTGTGGACAGTGGGAGAGAGGGGTTGAACCTTCTTACCTCTATGAGTGTCTGCTACTTCATTAGCAGGTTTCTCTGCTCTGGTGGACTGCTCTGAAACATCAGGTGGTGCTGTATTTTTGTCGGACCTCAGGTTATACCTGCCTCGGCCATCATTAGCCTTGCCTCCTTTGCTCAATTCATTTAGCTGACTGTTCATGAGAGACTCCTCGTATGCTGATTGAGTCAGATGAGGGAAAGGAGGAGTGACTTATAAGCAGTGGATTTTAGGTTGAGGCTCGTCTGTTTCCCCTTCTTATTCATTGGCCACAAAATTGTTCTGAAAGGGAGCCTGAATCTTTTGGTCATCCCTATCTCTTCCCCTCTCTCTGTGCATAGTTGGGGGAGAAATATTATTTGGCCTTATGAAACCCCCTTTGTTCTCGGTGCTCTGAGGGCGTTTGTTAATTTTCTTCCTTTCCACCTTCAATCTCTCCATCTCTTCAGACAGAGACCTCATCATCTGGGTCAGTTCATCCACTTGAGTGTGGGGAAACGATGGGCCAGAAGTCAAGGCTTCAGACTTTCCCTTTATTCTATCTGCGTCGACCTTGTTCCTCAGTCTGTCAGCTACTAATATGTTGGATTCCACTTCTATAGCTGCATCTTGCATTTGAGCTAAGGAGGTGGCTCTTCTTTCTCTCAATAAAAGACAGAAATCAGGTTCAAAAGCACCAATAAAGGAGATTTGAGCAGAGGCTTCTGAGGGTTTTATCTCTGCAGGAATCTTATTTTACATTTTATTGAATATTTTGGAGAAGTCAGAGGAAGACTCCCCTTCCATTTTCTTTAGAGCCCCAAAATTTGTCATGTAATACATATAATCCTTCCTGTCTCCCCACTGCCTCAGGAAAACACTGTCCAGGGCTTCAATTCTAGCAATAGATCTGGGGGCCAATCCTCTAAACCATTTCCTAACCTCGCCATCCAGGCTCTGGACAAATACTCTCATCCAGACATCTTCATTTTCAATTTTTAGGTTGTCCGCATAACTATAGAAAGCAGCCAAGTGCTCTTCTACAGTTATGTCTCCTTCTCCCGCAAACTTGGGCATGTATTTCAAATAGTCACCAGCAGGGAGAGGATTCATAGGATGGGGTAGGATTAAAGGAGCATATCTAGCAGCGACTATGGCATCCATTCTATTCTGAGGGGGATTAACACCAGCCATAGGGATATTAGGTGGAGGAGAACTTGGAGGAGAAGGAGTTCATGAAGGGGCTACTGGGAATGAGTCTCGAAGTGGAGTGGGAAACAAGAGGGGATTCAGGGAGAAGGCTAATGAGCTCACGTTAGCAGGTGCTTTTCTTTATGCAGGAGTGAGGAAATCTTCTGTAGTTCCAGGTCTATTCCAAGGAATAGCTTCAGAGGAGAGGGGAGTGACAAGACTTTCTCCTTCCAATCCCAGACTAGGAGGGGAAAACTCAACAGGAACACTCCCAAAATTCAAGAAACGAGGAACCTCTAAAGGAGGTCTATTAAGAAACTGAGGAGGAGAAAAAGGAGTTCTGACAGAAGGGGATGGTGTATTACCTGTTTCGGTGGTGGAAACTTCTTCTGTAGAGCTCTTTCCTCTTCTTCGAACAACTTCTGGGTCAACTTCGGGTGTCGCTAGAGGCAGTTGTGGATGAGACCGCGTGTGTCTACCTCTGAAAGCCACAATTGACAGTGGGTTTTCTCCAGTGGAGTCGTCACAATGGATTCGCAAGGTGCACAGTAGAAATATTCAAGTTTTGATATCTGATGCACCTTTAGAATCAGTTGGTCGTTGTCATTCAATCTCGGGGAAAATATCCAATTTCGTCCCCGGCAACGGCGCCAGAAATGTTGGCGTCAGAAGTCACTCCTGGATTGCTTGCAGGAGCTGAGCCTGACACCCATCAGTTTAATGTCACAATTTGTTTATAAAAGGGTGATCAAATGGAAGTGAACTCAGAACGATATCGTCTCAACTCTGAAACTAGTCCAGGCATGCACGGGTGAGTGAGGTCTTAGAGAAACTCCAAACAGTGAGTTGTAATAAGGGCGAGTAGGGGGAAGACTTGTATGAGAAGAGTGCAGGGGACTATTATAAACAATAGGTTTCTAATAGACTGTGAGAGGAAGCAGCAAAAGCCAAGATCATCTTATATCCAAATGCAGGAAACCAGAGAAAACAGTCATGCAACAACAAATCATTTATCATAACATAACTGTGCTAATTCATACGAAGCATTCGATCATGAAATCTCTAGCATGAGATGAAACATAGATGGAAAATGAAAACTATTTGTCATAAAACAAGAAATCTCAAACACAGATGCATAACCCGGAAACCAGAATGGTTGTTAAAACTTTATAGTCGGGAGCTTCGCTCTACCATCGATAGATGCAAAAATGGAGAAAATGCCTACATATACTCAAAAAATACAACAACAACAAAACCAAGATGTCACATTAAACATATTTCATCTGCATGGCTTCTGACAATCTATAGCTGCAACCCTTGAATAATTGTGCAACAACGGCGGACGCAATCAGACTTCTGACAGATCCGTGGGCGAATCGACGTGCCTTTAATTTGTCGCCGGACTTTCCCATTATGGCGGAGACGATGTCTAACCACCACCAACCGCTTCAATAACTGCTTCCTTGGGATTTGAGGATGGTTCAGCCAGCTCGGCACCTTGGGGATGTGGACGGTCCTTCGTGCTTCCACCTAGATTACTTGAATGGCCTGATGAATAGACGTGGAGGCCAGCGTGAAGAATGGGGTGCACGACGGGAATAATGGCGCCAAAGTTATGAGGGTGAGGCCTGAAGAGATGAGGGGGCAAGAGAGTTTACAGGGGAGACACATGGAAAAAGGAGATAAGCGAAGGAGGCAGGAGAGGAGACATGATGGATGCATTTTAGTGGGAGGCTGACGTGGAGGGAACGTGACACATGGCAGGTGGTGAGTGGATGATGATATGGGGAAAGGACCACCTGGACTAAAGAGTGGAGAAGGACAGATGACACTCGGCAGCAGGGGAAAGGTGGCTCCGGAAGATGACATAACGGGAGAAGGGCCCACATTGGTTAAACCTGGAGTAGCTAAGGAGGATGGGATTACGTGAGCGCCGTTGATCTGGGTGCTTGGATCTCGACCATTGGGAAGTTGTGTGTCCGATTCCGGACCCCCCCCCCTGGCTTAAAGGTAGAAAGGCAGGGGGGTCCAGAATATCCTTGAGCGTCGTTGATCCGGGCACTCCGATCAGGACCATCAAAGAGATGCACCTTCAATTCCAGACCCCCCCTTCCACTTAAAGGTAGAAAGGCAGGGGGGGGGCCAGAATCCAATATGCACCGTTGATCTAGGTGCGCGAATTTCTGATGCCCAAACTTGCTTGTGACTTACCACAGGTGCGTAATCATTCCAAACTTAGGACAAGTGGGTTTTAACCCATTCCTTTGCATTCTAACCCCCCCCTTACAAGAAATATCGCTAACACCTGGTGAAGCTTAGTCCCATCTCGGGGGTGACCTACTGCTGAAAGTGATGAGTAGTGTGGTCTAAGGCTGGGAGGTTCGTGGAAGGTCTACACGAAGTTGGTGGTGCATGACAATTTCAAAGATAAGTATCAACTTATGCTTAATATTATGTTTTGCATGCCCGTGAGTCATATATGTATCATGTATTTTGTTGGGCATATGAATTATTGTTAATGATAGGGATTATTTATGTTAGTAGTAATTTTGTGTTTAACTATAATTAAGCGTTTTAAATTCATTAGAATGCATAATGTCTTAAAGAAGTGTTATTCCACAGAGTAACATTTGTCCAGCCAGTGGGATGATGGTCGGGGGACATTACAATGATTTCCCATGTGGAGGCCATTTTGTTGATAAGAGGATAACATAAAAAATACTACAGTCAGGCTACTGTTGGCCAACTATTTTTAGGGATGAAAAAAAGTATGTAACCAGCTATGACGATTGTCAAAGGATGGGGAAACCAACTACAAGTGATGAGATGCCCCTTCAATATCAGGTAGTAATTGAACCTTTTGAGAAATAGGATTTGGATTTTGTAGGACCTATCAACCCCATGTATTGAAGAAGAAGGTACATACTAGTTTGTGCATATTATGTTACTAAATGGGTAGAAGATAAAGCTTTGTATTATGAAAATGAAAAATCTATTGTGGATTTTCTATTTGAGGACATCGTTACTCATTTTGGTGTGCCTCGAGAAATAGTGACAGACCAATGAACCCAATTTACCTCCAATTTGGTCAAATCCATTATTGAACAATATCAGATTAAAAATAGAAAATACTCACCTTATCACCCCGAAACAAATGGACAAGTGGAATCAACTAACAAGCTGATAGAGGCTATACTTACCAAGACAATTCAGTTACACCATAAATATTGGGTTGATCAGTTGCCCAAGGCCTTATGGGACTACAAAACAACTTGGAGAAACACAACAGGCCATACACCTTATGAATTGGTGTATGGGAAGTAGGTGTTACTCCCCATAGAATTTCAATTAAAAACCTTCAAGACTTCTATGAAATTGGGAATGGATTTGGATTGTTATCACATAAATATGTAAATGGGGTGTTTTCCTAAGGAGAAACCCTCTTTACATAAAGGAATGACAAGAAGTGGGTTGAAAAACCCACTTATCCTAAGTTTTGGTGCGAAGGCAGGTCATTCTAAAATGTAGGTTGATCTAGCAAACTAGAGTCTACATGCTCAGATCTAGGGTCAAGGTTCAATTTTGGACCCCCCTACCATTCTTCCTTTAATGAGGAGGGGGTCTGATATGGGCAGTTTTGAATATGGATTTCCCTAAAGCATCTTACCACTTACTGATCCCATCTCCTGGTGCCATCTATCTCCCACTCCACCTCTCTCCTATGCCTGTCACATCCTCGCTCCCCTCCCACCATCCACAACCGTACACCTGTCCTCCACTCACCCCTATATCATGTTTCTTTTCTCTTCGTCCCCTGTGTCTCCTCCACCTAGTTCTCACATATCAGAGCCCACGAGTTCTTTCACCCACATTTTCCCGACCACTTTCCCTCTACCACATTCATCCACATGGCCTCTCCTCATCTCATCTCTGCACAAAGCATGTCAAATCGCCTCTGCCTGGTCACCGTCCATTCACCATTTCGTGCCATGTGTTCCGGTCATCGCACCGACTTCTACGTCTTCTTTCTAGCCTCTCCATGAATTCCCTAAGCAATTCTAGATGGAAGAATGAGAAGGCCTCCACGTCCTTCAGATACAGAGTTTACCAGGGCCTCACCCAATCCTAATGAAGTAGTTGATGGTGGTTGGACATCGTTTCCACCATAAATAGAAAGTCCATAAAAGGACTGTAAGCTTATCAACTCATGTCCAGGCCTGTTCTGGAACACGATTACATCTAACCAAAGTTCATGATTGAACAGAGACTGTATGTGTAGTCTGTCAGGAAGCATGCAGACATAATGCCTTCAATGCATTGACTCGAACTTGTTGTTGTGGTTTCTCTTGGAGTATATACATGCATTTTTTCCATTTTGTTAGTGTCGATGGTTAAGCTAGGCTCTCGATTGTAAAGTTTGATGAAGCATTGGTTCCCTGGTTATGTATTGGCATCTGATACTTCCTGTTTAATGAAAGTCAACTTCTTTCCACCTCGGTGAACACTATGTTAATGTTGTGGGTGGGAATCCCTCCTACAAACTTAGCATTTAAGGGCTCTAATCATGCATGTAGAAAATGACCATTTCAAAGGCCTCTACTCTTTCCTATTCTCCCAACACAAAACCCCACNATACAAAGGTGTAACTGAGATTTAGTAACTCTACCTTAAGTCCTTCGTTTGATGTCGATCCCTTTGCTTTCACTATCTCTTTGATTGCAACCCTCCTCCCAAAGTTGACCTGCATTCACACATGAACAAATAGAAAGCTACGAACATGCATTTCATATACTAATTGGTGGGTTAGTTGTGACAATATCATAAAATAAACATTCAACTTGAACACATGATATGGCGGGATGGGAAAAGTATTCCTTTTTGTATTAATATTCACAAGAGTAAACTTACAATATGTGGTCAACACTGCTCCTCGAAACTGGTCCTGGGCTCCTCTTCAACTGTCCTCCAATTGCTTTGCTCTATACTTCTCTTTGCACAAGGATGGCTAAAGGTTGGGACAAGGGGAATGATCAATTGGTTATAGTTTCTTTACTATGATCTTTCTCCTTTCAAATGGGACCCCTACCCCTTCTTTTATAGGCTAGAAGGAGCTAGGTATTTGGTCGAATGATCGGCCATGCATGGGCGAAAGGTTTAGTTAACTTACCCAAAGTTGTGTGTTCCATCAACAACTTTCCTTTTTCCATGATTTTGTAGGTACACACGGGCTATATTGGGTCAGCTAGCATGTACACGCATGCAGTAATGGAGCAGGGTGCATGGGCCTTTATAAAGGGGGTTTTCAAGAAGAGTTGTTCAGTAGTGTTTTGGCAAAGAAGGAATATGAGATGGCCTGATGCCAGGTAAGAATATATAGTGCAAATTAGGTTTATAACAAATGTCCCCTAATGTGTGAGGTCAGAAGAGCATTTGATGGCCGAAATACATTATCAATCTTCACCAACATTCCAAATAAGTGAGCCCAGGGACCAGAAATCGGGAGGTACCATCTGAAAAATAATAATTGTCTCACTGAGGCAGGAATATGCATGCTCGGGATGAAATAAAATCATGGATACCAATCAAATACACTGTATATCCATGTCATATAACTATATAAAGTTTAGCCATGAGTAATACACAATGGAGCTACATCTCAAAATAAAAAATGATATACATGTATATTATCCATCTTCTAGAAGATGATAAGGCCTGATGGCTAGAGATGAGGTCTTCAGAGCTCGAGAAACAAATTCAAAATATTAAAAACTTAGGTAGGAGTGTAACATGTGTGTATGACTTCACTACCCAAAGGTCTTCGATGAAGGCTTCATTGATTTCGAACAAAGACTTGATTGGAATTTTGGGATGGCCGAGCATGATGACAAGAGACAAACTGTAGAGGGGATGACTCAGGCTTGGTAAAAAATTCCCTTGGAAAATAGAATGACAAATGATGAGACTCAAGCAGCATGACATTAACATAAGTTCACGAGGCAGAAGGTAACACAAACACTCCATATGTTTGGAAGAATAACCAAACGGAGGAGGACACAACTCAATGTAGTGGGAAAAACTTCCTAAGGTCATATTAAATCCTAGGGCTTGATGAACAAATGGAAGAATGTGCTTTATCCAAGGGCGACTCATTGTGCTGCCAATACAAAGAAAATACTTTTCCCTTCCTCTTTTTGGGGTATATTTCATTTTTTTGTCTTTTACAATAATTTTGGAAAATGAATAAAAGAATGCTACGTTACAAAGGAGGAATGAGTGTCACAAACATATGAGTTTGATGTGCAAGGACAAGACTGATGTTCAAAGCAAGGACACTCGGAAAAAATCCCTCATGGGGCCAAAGGTGTCAAGACACAAAGGCAAAGTGCTACAGGGCTTGCGTATAAGGCATGTTTCATATGGTTCGGTTGAGAGCAACATGGAGCCAGCATTAGGCCAAAGATGCAGGTATGCAAATGAATTGAATAAGACACACAATGGTAACATCCTTCGATGTAAGTTTAACGAGCCTAGAGAAGGTAAGATCGGTCATTTTTCATGTTTAGAGAGTCTAAAAAAACGTAAAAGGAGACTCCATGGTGGTACCTTTTTCGAAGGTAGTCTATTCGGTCTGAAACATGGGTAAATTAGCACCGAAAAGATGTCTATTCAAAACCACTTTAACGAGTGTGATAAACACAATATCACTCGACAATTTTTTCATTTTTAAGGACTCTAAAAAAATCTTAACTATGGACTCCGTCAGGAAATTTCTTCTGGACTGACTTAATGAGTGTGAAATAATAAGGTCACTTGACAATCTTTTCAATTTTAGGGAGTCTGAAAAGGGCTTAACTATGGACTCCGTGGGGGTTCCTTTTTCGTAAATTTAGTGTCTCAGGCCCAAAAAAGGGTTAAATTTATATCTGAAAATACTCTTCTAGAGATCTGAGGCCTCTAGAGTATACCTTCGTTCGTACAATTGACCATCCAGACCGAAAAAGGGGTAAAATACCATTGGATAGACGTGACTTCAAATTTTAGTTTAACGAGCATGAAAGGCCACAAGATCACTCGACAATCTTTTCATGTTTAGAGGGTCTGAAAAGGGCTTAAAAGAAGACCCGTTATGTTTTTGGGAGTCCCGAGGGTGAGGTCAAGAGTGATAAGGAATCATGCAAATGAGGCTCAAACTCGTAATCAGGAAAAACTAAAAGGGACTCCCGAGCCTATAGTCGTTAGTGACAGCATGGACACCATAATACAACCAGGATCTACTTAGGGCATCCATGTTACAGTAAGCTCTACCACCAAATTACGACACTTATAAATCAACAATAATGGTTCTGTGTAGCAACTTTGTGAGATCGATCCTATGGAAAAGAGGAAAAGATAATGAGATGCAGAAAGTGGAGGTGGAATCCTGACTTAAATGGAACGAGTTGGAAAAAATGACTTGTTACCAAAGGACCGTCAAAACACCCCAAATATCAAAACAATTCCCAATACCCAAAGTAATACTTCCCATGACCATCCAAAGAATACTCTTGAACCATCTTAAATGATTTTCAGTTTAGAAAAAATGACAAAAGGGTCCGAAAATTGAAAAAAAAAAAACCAAAACCTCTATAAATAGAAGCTGACAGCTCATTATCACCATTGTTAATTCAGAAATTGACTAAAATCCAAAACTTCCCCTTTGAGAAAAGAATTGATTACGGGAGCCTTGGTGGATGCAACAACCATCTGCTTGGACCAGGTAAGTATAAACTACCTCATCTTGCAATCTAATTCTTTATTTA
>JASDQU010737161.1:182775-198694 GCA_032191745.1 Picea mariana | reverse complement strand
CTCAAGCAATTTTTTGAGAATACTCAAAGTTGGAGTTGTTGAAAGTTGCTAAGAGAAGCTATGCCTCAAACTTCATCTTGTTGCACTACCTTGTAGAGTTCAAATATGTATTGGTAGTATTACACTTATTGCGATATTATTGCCATTATTGTAATAATATTGCCAAAACCGAACGCGTCAATAATATCGTAGATGTTTATCACGATAAATTCAAATTTGAAATTATCTCAATAATTTTCTTGATTATCATGAGACGATAAAACTTATCATCCTGCTATGATGTGGTCCGCTTTAAAATGTTTTTTTGGGTTTTTAACCTCATTTTGCAAAAGTTACTAAGGGGGTTGAGCTCTAAGGATACCGTGACCATTTTCCATCAAACAAACAAGGGCAATCTGTAGTTTTGATTTCCATCAACTAAGCATTTGTGTCATGTGGAGTGGGGATTTACTCAGATCAACCATATCCATATTCCTAGGTATGTAGAAAAATTTATGCCTTTATTTTCTTTGTTTTTCAAGATTTAGTATAGGGTTTGCAATGTCCATTAGATGTACCTCTTCTTGCCCTTTTTTAATGGGAGATTTAACACTTATGTAGCTATGATATTTTAATTGCAACATTCTTTAAGTTTTCTGTGGATCTGGATTCTAAATTTCCTCATTTGTTTTGTGCTATAGGTTTAAAACTTTAATCAGTGCTCTATTAATTTCAAAATGCCAAAGCCATTGGACCCTATGTGGGAGTATGGTCTACCATATGATGGTCATAACAAAATGAGGCTGAATTGCAAGCTATGTGGAGTGGAAATGTTCGGTGGAATTAGTTGCTTGAAATACCACCTTGCTAAAATCCCAGGAAATGAAGTGGGGATTTTCCTATCATCTACCCCATAAATTGTCCATATTGCAAATCAATCATTTTTCGATATGATTAGGCAGAGAGATTAGAGGAAAGAAATGAGGCTTGAGCTTACAAAGAAAAATGCAAGCTTCTTGGGGGTGGGGGAAAACCAATCCTCGAGCTCACCTTCCACAATGCTAGGCCCCTCATTGTCCTCACCTTTTTTTGTGTCGAGGTCAGTGCCTAGGGGACAACCTTCTATTCTGTCAATCGTCAGAACAAAGGAGAAGGAGGTCGATAATATTGTGGCCGTATGTTTTCTATGGAGTGACATTCCATTCAACATTGCCAAAAATAACCCATTCTACCATTCCATGTTTGAAGCTTTTGAATTGGTCATTTATATCCCATTATTCTTTCTTTTTTAACATGCTTTCTTTTTTATTCTTTAGTAGCTACATCAACCTCGACATTCTAGCCCTTCTTCTCATAGGAGGATGAAGGCACATGCCTTTTTGGTGTACATGTAACAATCATTCCAAAAGATAAGTACATTGTAGAAGGCATCGTGATGAAAAGTGGCAAGTATGGAAAGGAGCGGTATGTTACCCCTATCAAGGCCCCCAGTATTACGCCTTTCCCCAAGAGTGACAACAATGGACTAGGCCACATAAGATGGCCCCCAAGGTGAGACAAGGAAAAAAGCATAACTTCCAAGCGATCATGATCCATTATCCGACTTCAATCCATGATCCCCACCTAAATGCCTAGTGCATTAAATATGACATGTTATATTAAACCGTGACTAAGAGTACCTCATGTGTATCGGGTCACCATCCTTCGATGAACCATGTGTTGGATTATTGAGAGGGGGGGTGAATCAATAATGAGCAATTATAGTACTTTTAACCACTGTATATTCTTCAACAATATTCAACAGTTTATCATTGGCATTTAATATATCATCAACAATATAATCATAAACAACATCATATCACAATAGATACACAGTACACCATAATTTATGTGGAAACCCAAATGGGAGAAAACCACATAATGCTTTTCTTATATATCAAAAGAATACATTCATTGGAAGCACCAACTTCCTGATTCTCCAGCTACAACTGGAAGGAGGCTCCAACCCCCTATTCTCAGGCTCCAACATGAAGGAAGCTAAAACTCCTTAAATTCTCTAGCTCCAACCAGAGGGAGGATACAACCCCCTAAGTTCTTCGGCTACAACCCCCTAAGTTCTCCGGCTACAACCGGAAGGTGGCTACAACCACCTATCCTTGCCCCGTCCTGCCGCTCTGAAGTATAAGTGTAGACCAACTGTCGATATCACAAACTATGCCACTGTCTCTGTCACTGTCACTGTCACTGTCTCATCAACATGTATCTGCTCATCAACCAACTAACACCTGTACCATACCATGCATCAACTGTATACCAACATACATACTATCTCATGCATTAAGGATACATCAATAAAGGATAGTGAATCAAGAATTATTTGTAATCGATACCATATACCATACCATCAACCATATGCAGATCTGTACCATATCATCAATGAAGTATCTCAAAGAACCAATGCATGCCCCTCATGCATATTGCACCATACAACATGAATATGCCTCGACCATATACTATCAACTCAAAGATATGTCATATGTTGAACCAAATATAAGAGTGGTCTTCACTCAACCAGGCTACCAAGATATACTAAACCAACCATATCAAGTATGCCTCAAGCATACACCATATCATGACAATAAGTAACCATCAAAACAAGTATACAACCATACCAATACCTCTGTAGCTGACCTGAGACTTTGAGATGCTGACCTGTAGATTTCCTTCAGACCTTTAGGGACCTGGTACCAACATCTACTCAACCTTCATTAGCTTTTCATAGATACACGACCACCTCTTCTATAGCTCGCGTATATCCGTGCTTTCCTCCACTACAACCCACTTACATCTGCACCTTCGTGACATGTAACTTGCGGATTGTTGAGATTTGGGTACCTTGGAAAGTGGTCCCAATGTGCTTGTGAGTCTCTAAGCACAAAGGGGGAGACTATTACCCTTGTACTATGTACTTTTTGTCTAATATCACTTTGACTTAGGAGATTTAAGTCAAAAGTGAAATTTGGTCATTTTAGCCTAAAGTGACAATTAATTCACAATGTGGGTGAATTAATAGACATAAAGTGAGAATTATGGAAACTATGGAAACTTAAGTGAAGTGGGTTTTGAGTTGAGATTTATGTGACATGATCTCAACCATTGATTAAGGGATGAGATGAGACGATCTCATCCATCCATCTTTTAGGTTTCCTTATGCTTCCTAAAGGAGGGCGCAAGGGGCAAAGGAGGCTTCATTCCTTGTTATGTTCACTTGAGGAGAAGGAGAAAGGGAAAGAGGATGAAAACAATTGCATTGGGAGAGGAGATCTTGGGTGCACACTTCCATGGAGAGAGGCACCTAGCTTAGGCCTCAGTCAGTTATTTGAGGCATCTAGGAGGAGGGTGCACCATAGGAGTGGATGCACAACTACCTGGTAGCAGTTTCACTTGGAGGAAGCCAGTTCTGACCGGTTCAGTGGAGAGGCAGCATAGGAGAGCACATTCCTGTGGAGGGATTTCTTCATTGGGTCAAAAAGGAAGGAGAGCACTTCATTTCAGTGCAGAGAGAAACAAAGAGAGAGGGCGCACCTGAGTTTGGGCGCATATCTCACTGGAACTTGTGGCAAGGATCGTGAGGAGCTTGCTATGTATACAGGTTCCTTTGTATTGTATTACTTGTTGTATCTCAAGCTTTGATCATCATTATATAGACATATATCCCAAACTGGTTTTGCTCGGGGGGGTTTTATCCAGGGTCATGTTGACCGAAAATATCTGTGTCAAATTTATGCATGCTTAGAAGTGTAGATCAACATTTTAAAGTTCAAAGATCTAGAGGTAGTGTTATGTGTTTTAATGTATTATGCATGTGATAACATTGAGTAAAGAAAACACTTGCAAGGGCACCTTAAAAGAGCAGTTAACCATTAAACATCGAGTAGAGAGTTGGGTGACTGTTTGCTGTCCTAAAACAGCAAGAGAAGACAGCCACACAGTTGAAATTTAGAGCCATACTAAGGTCAAGGACAGACCTTAGATGGCAGCCTCATAGGACCTCAGAAAATCTACATATACCAAAGGTGGCTTAGACTTGCTGATTTTGGAGCACTTTTGTGGGCAGTTTCGTGAGGTTTCATATCAGATTTGTTGGCTGTTTTGGACAGCAAGTTTTCAGTCCAAAACAGTGGGTAAACTTGATATGAAACCTCACAAAACTGCCCACAAAAGTGCTCCAAAATCAGCAAGTCTAAGCTACCTTTGGCTTTGATACCATGTAGATTTTCTGAGGTCCTATGACGCTGCCACCTAAGGTCTATCCTTGACCTTAGTATGGCTCTAAGGTCAAGGACAAAGGGAAAGATGAAGACCGGCCGTGGAGGTTGGCAGGGTACTCAACCAAGCTACCAAGATATACCATATCCATATACCAAACCAACCATATCAAGTATGCCTCAAGCAGACACCAGATAATGACAATAACTAACCATCAAAACAAGTATATAACCATACCAATACCTCTGTAGCTGACTTGAGACTCTGAGATGTTGACTTGTAGATTTCCTTCAGACCTTTAGGGACCTGGTACTAACATCTAGTCAACCTTCACTAGCTTTTCACAGATACACGACCTTCTCTTCTACAGCTCATGGATATCCGTGCTTTCCTCCACTACAACCCGCTTACATCCGCTCCTTGGTGACATGTAACCCGCGGATACCTCAGAAACTAGGGTTTGTTGCAACCCTGAGACTTTTTCCTTTGACCTTCCTTTGCTACCTCAGAAATATGCCATCAAAACCTTAGTGAAAGATCACTAGATCACAAGAAAGATAACCAATGAATAAGTGTGTGAGTGTTCTTGTGAATGACTCCTTGAGGTGTTTATATACTTTTTCATAGTAACCTCTCTGCTTACTTTAGGGATTTCTTATTGCAACCACTTTACCCTTTGACTAAGACTTGTAAACAACTAGGGGCTTCTTGACCGCTCTTCGGGGCTTCCAACTTCACAAGGCCATATCTCCCTAACCGTGATGAAGCACGTGGTGTTGCACATTTCATTGGAAACAACACGACATGCACTATCCATCTATGATAGTATTCCTTGCAATTACACTGTCCGTCATGTCCATATTCCTCATTCAACGTCGGGTACCAAGACCACACCGTCGAGGCTTCTTCAAGGGTTGACATCAATGACAACCAAACTATCAACAATCTCTCCCTTTGGCATTGATGGCAACACTTAGGCATGATAATACATATGCGCATGCTCCACCTGTCTGCATGCTACTCTCTCTTTTTCTCCATGCCTTGCTCCATCTCTCCCCCTTTGACATCAATGGCAAAGGATAATCCTCCTCTTGGGGCTGCTCCCCCTATCTACAAGCCTCTGCTGTCCTTACTGACCTTTCTCTCCATGGTGCTTCCTCGTGTAACTCTCTGATGTATATGAAAAGCATTTAAAATAATTCTTGAACTCTTCAAGGCTTTTGTTTCTCTCCCCTTGTCTTGTTAAGTTTGATGCCATGGGGATCACCGTGGGGCAGAAGCTATTCCAAGCTTCTGTCGTAGATACTCAAAAGTTTCCTTTGCAAGCAGTTTGGTGAAGATATCTGCAATCTGCTCTTTTTTCCCGACATACTCTAGCTTGATGTTCTTCTCTGTAGCCTGTTCTTGTAGAAAATGATACTTGATCCGAATGTGCTTCGTCTTAGAATGCATCACTGGATTCTTGGATATACTGATGGCGTTGGTGTTGTCACAAAGTATTGAAATGGGCTCGTCATACTTTCCTTGTATATCCTGCAAAGTCTACTTCATCCAAAGAACTTGAGTACAACATGCCGCTGCTGCAATTTATTCTGCCTCTGCTGTAGACAAAGATACCGATGATTGTTTCTTGCTTAACCATGATACTAGGCACTCACCCAAGTAGAAAGCTGCTCCACTTGTACTTCTTCTATCATCAATGCAACCTGCCCAATCTGCATCTGTTTAGGCAACAAGAGATAGATCCTTCCCTTTTGGATACCATAATCCAAACTCTTTTGTACCTTTGAGGTATCTGAATATCCTCTTCACTGCCATAAAATGTGATTCATTTGGTGCTGCTTGAAACCTTGCAACCTGTCCAACTGCTTGCATCACGTCTGGTCTGGAAGTTGTCACATAGAGTAAGTTGCCAATCATCGATCTGTACTATCTTTGATCCGCGTCCTTAGAATCATCATCCTTACTTAACTTGCAACTCGTCTACATAGGAGTACTGATTGGTTTGCAATCTATCATCCCAAACTTCTTCAACATTTCTCTGATATACTTTGTCTGATAGATGAAGATACCTTTGTTGCATTGACATATCTGTAATCCCAAAAAGAAGGTTAACTCACCAAGCAAGGACATCTTAAACTTGTGCTACATGTCTTTGGCAAACTTCTGACTCATCTTGTCATCGTCACTTCCGAAGATAATGTCATCTACATAGACTTCAATAATCAATACACTGTCTCGATCCATCTTTATGTAGAGATTGTTGTTTGCATTTCCTTTCTTGAATCCTTCTCGCTGTAAGTATCTGTCTAGTCTCGAATACCATGCTCTAGGGGCTTGTTTGAGACCATATAAAGCCTTCTTCAACCCGCAAACATAATTTTCTTTCTCCGACAATTGAAATCCTTTTGGTTGCTCAATGTAGACTTCTTCCTCTAGATCTCTGTTTATGAATGTTGATTTTACATCCATTTGATACACTTTAATATTCTTAGAGCATGCATAGGGTAGTATCAGTCTGATTGCTTCCATCTTGGCAACTGGGGCAAATGTCTCTTCAAAATCTATAACTTCAACTTGAGAGTCTCCCTTGCATACCAATCTTGCTTTGTTCCTGGTAACCTGTCCATCCTTGTTCAATTTATTCATGAAGACCCACTTTGTACCAATTACATTCTTGTTCTTCAACCTTGGAACTAGTTCCCAAGTGTCATTCTTTTCTATCTAGCCTAACTTTTCATCCATAGCTTTGATCCAAAATTCATCCTTGCTGGCTTATTCAAAACTGCTCGGCTCAATAGTATATAGTAGTGCTAGATGTTGTTGTTTTGGTGAGTGCATTCTTTTTCTGGTTTCAACTCCTGCATCTTTATTTCCAATAAGTTGTTCTGATGGATGATTTTTCTGTACTCGTGTGTTGGGTGTCTTTGGAGGTACTTGAAGATTTTGTTGTTCTTGCTTTGCTTTTGGCTGTTGTTCTTCTTCATTTGATTCTTCATCTACTTCTTTCAAATCTTCTTCGTGATCTGTTTCACTGAATCTTTGCTACTTTCTTTTATCTTTCATCCATCTGTCTCATCAATAGTCACATTGATGCTTTCTACTATTCCGTTGAGTCTCAGATTGAAACATTTGTATGGTTTCCTTTTGCTTGAGTACCCAACCAATTTTCCTTTATCGACTTGAGAATCAAATATTCCAATTCTTCCATCTTCTCTTTTGATGTAGCATTTGCTTCTGAAAACTCTTAAGTGCTTCACATTTGTTAGTTTTCCTTTCCATAGCTCGTATGGAGTCTCATCATTGTTATTTCTGAGCATCCTTTTGTTCTGAATGTGAACTACTGTATGCACTGCTTGTACCCAAAAGACATATGTCGACTTGGAATCCATTAACATGGTTCTGGCCATTTCTTGTACTGTTTTGTTCTTCCTTTCAACAACTCCATTTTGTAGAGGTGTCCTGGCTACTGAAAATTGTCTCTTTATCCCATGCCTGCTAAAAAATTCCATGAATTCCTTTGATGTAAATTCTCCTCCATTATTTGATCTCAAACACTTGATTTTCAACTCTGTCTTAGTTTCAACCATCTCTTTGTATGTCTTGAAGTTCTCGAATGCCTATGACTTCTTATTTAGAAAACAAATTGTAGTCATTCTTGTGTAGTCATCAACTAGTAGCATGAAGTACTGTTCACTTTTCAATCCTTTTGTTCTTGTTGGTCCAACTAAATCAGTATGCACAATCTCCAGTGGTTTTGTTGTGGAGTATTCTTTTGACTTGAACTTTGTCTTGGTCTGTTTTCCCTGTAGACAATGCTTGCATAGAATGTTTGTTGGCTTCGAGATCTCGGGAATTTCTCTTACTGCTTCCTTTTTGTTGATTTTCACAAAATTATCAAAATTTATGTGACCCATTCTTTTGTGCCAGAGCTAACTTTCATCGTCCTTTCCTAAGCAACATCTTTCCTTTCCTATTTCATTTATAACGTATATGTTGCTTGGAGTTCTTACAGCTGTAGCTACCAACTTGCCTGATTCTGCTTTCCTTATCTTGCACATCTTTAAATCAAACACAAGTCTGTGTCCTTGATCACACATTTGACTTACACTTAACAGATTGTGTTTCATGTCTTCGACTTGTAAAACATTTTCTGCCATGGCATCCTTACTTTCGAGCTTGACTGTGCCCTTTCCAATAATCCTGGTTGAGTTTTTATTCCTAAATGAAACTGATCCATCTCTTTCCTTTTTCAATGTCAAAAACCTGTCTTTATCACTTGTCACATTCTTTGAGCATCCACTGTCAACATACCATCCACATTTTTTGTGTTGAGCTTATAGAGCAAGATTGCATTCTTCAGTGTTGAATTGATCCTGTTTTCTTATCCATATCCTTTGTGGTTCCTGCTTATGACTATTGATATTCTGCTTTGGTTCCCTTGGAGGAACAATGAGTTTGCAATCTCTAGCTAGGGTCCAGGAGGTGACCCAGGGTATGTACAACCATCCAAGGGCGCAATGCTCTGCATAAACTGTGCAACGTCCTCCAAGTAATGCTCAACGTCCTGGGTACCATCATGAAAACATCGTCCAAAAACCATGTCAAGAGTACATCAAGATGAAACAAGGTCAACAAAGTCAGGTGAGACCAACCATCACAAGATACCTTAGTCATTAGGATCATACAAAGTAAGCCATTACTTAATATAGAAGCCATGTAAGCAATTCACCCAGGTATATTCTTCAAATTTCACACTAGCTTAAGACCTTGTACAATCATGAAGGGGGAGGCATCTGAGGGGCAGCTGTTAATGGAGAATACTGATCATCATCATCATTGGGATCACTGTCTTCATTGCGGGCCAAGAGACATGTTCTCCTCTAGTCACCCCTAGGTGAGAGAGGGGGTAAGAATGCTGATGAGTTGGAGGAGGAGGAGGTATCAGAGGATGTTCTACTTCTAGGAGTGACAAATTTGGGTAGGAGGACATTGAGAGTGCACCACAGCTAGTGCCACCACCTCCATAGAGACATGAAACTCGGGGAAGAGTCTGAAGACAACCCACTTCAACTTCCACCTTATCCCTAGGAGTTGCATCTTCCACCTCAAGCTCAGCCTCAACACGTCTACCTACTCTGCTTATAGAGGAAAAGCGCTAGCGGTGACCTTTACCTGTAAAAGTGATAGAGGGAATCGTTGATATCTTAGTGCATTATGATTATCCTTGTAGTATCTAGATGCTTCATGATGATCGTCTCATGAGATACATTTATTTTTGTTTTGATGTGATTTTGTATTATCTTGTCGGGACTTATGAATCAAGATACATATTATATTGCAACTTTATTTTCATATTTATGTAACAATGTGTTTGTCTAATGTTGATGTTTTTTAGAAGTTTAAAAAATAAAAAAAATGATTATTTTTGTATTTTCTTAAGTTTCCTGATAATTTTCGATATTTCCCCCTATATTGCCAACAAGTTATATCCGGACCCTCGACGACAAATTCGTGATAATGATAAATGCAACATTGTGTATTAGTGTCTATGGTAGTGAGTGAGATTTGGGTTGTTTGGAGATAGTCAGATTATGAGAGGGGAACTATGGTGCTTAAACTATTAGTTGATGAGCACTGGTGGAGCAAGATTAACTTCTTGCTCAAGTTCGGAAACCAACATTTGAGCTTCTATAAAATGTAGATACTAACAAGCCTTTTTTGGGAGAAGCTTATGATGCAATGGGTACCATGGTTGTGAAAACCATGAAAATTATTTCGCAGGAGTCTCCCATGCTTTTATTTGTTGATGCAAATTTCAACACTTCCTTGCACACTTTATCTCATGCTTTGAATCCTAGATTTTTATAATGAAGACCTCATTGCTCCAAGCATTGGGAAGAAGAAAGTCCAATATAAGGATAGGGAGGTTGTGGTTGGAGTGAAGAAATCCTTCATGAGAATATTCCATCTCCTCTATAGATTGAGGTGAAGGAGGAATTTCCATTCGAAAAGGCCCTCGTTGGCTTTGAAGGCAATCTTCCACACATCGAGCGGTTCGATTGGTACCTGGTGATACCCGGACTTCAAGTCGATCTTGCTGAAATATTTTGCCCCTTTGAGTTGGTCCAGAAGGTAATCAATCCGTGGGATCGAGTACCTATTCCGGACGGTGATCTTGTTCAGCGCATGATAGTCAATACAGAGTCTCCAAGTCCCATCCTTCTTCTGCACCAACACGATCGGGCTCACACATGGTGATGAACTTGGCCGGATGTGACCTTTCTGTAGCGGGTCTTGGATCTGCCTCTTGATTTCATCGTTCTCCAGAACAGAGCGTCGATAGATCGGTCCATTGGGCAGTGGCGCACCTGGGGTCAGATCGATGGGGTGCTTGACCTGATAGTGCAGAGGCACCCCTGCAGGTGAGGTGAAGATGTCCCGGTACTCCTCCACGACCTTGTCCATTTGTTGTTGTCGTGCGGAGGAGCCCTGTTTGGAGGTTGTGGCCACAGTCTTCTTCTTTCCCCGAGGGCGGATCATCAAGAAAACAAATTTCCCGGTTTTGGAAATGAGCTTACTGCATTATTTTGCAGTAACCAAAGTGATAGCGACAGGCGGTGGTACCTCTGGTATCCTGTACAACTTATTTCCCAAGGTAACAATAACAGCCCAAGGTCAAGACTCATACACAGCATGTTGCTTCCACAAGTATGGTTGGTCTAATAATACATCACAAACATCAAGAGGAGCAATGTCACATAATACCTCATCGGTGAAGGGCTTGATGCTGTAGGGAAGGTGACACTGCTGACTGACGCGGAGATCCCGTTCGTGGTGAAGCCACCCGATGGTGTACAGCTGTGGGTGTGCTGTGGTCGGCAAGCCCAACCGCTTCAGGGCCTTTGCTGAAATAAGGTTCTTTTGGCTCCCACTGTCGACAATGAACTATAGCGGGGAACCCTTTACCCACATCTGGGAGTGGAAGAGACGCTCCTCCTCCTCTGGATGTTTCAGTTCTTCCTTTTGGATCTTCGTGATGGCAACAGTGGCGTTGGGCCCCGCATCGATAATCTGCTTCCCTCTGTCATTCCCCTTCTCGGGTTCTGATTCAATGTCAGAGCTTGCATCTGATTCAGAAGCCCTCATCTCGGCCACCAGTGATTGTTTGGCCCGACACTCACTTGTGTTGTGAGTGGAGCTCTTATGGAACTCACTTGTGTTGTTCTTTGCTTGCGGCTTTGGCAGGTTGTCTTGAGTCGCCATGCCTTGGCTTTTTCCTTTGTTCTCAGGTTTGGGGGCACCTTTTGCTTGCTTTTGATTCGCAGATCCAAAGTCTCGCTTCTTCTGTTTGAATTTATTCTCAATCTTGGCAGCATATCGGTATGTTGTACCAAGCGAGGAGATGTCGAGGAACTCCATTTCCTCTTGAATGTATCTGTGCAGACAACTGCGGTACTTCAGCACCAAATGTTTCTCTGAATCTTTGATACCCAACTTTGTGCGCAGGGTATGGAACAGATTCGTCAGCTCATGCACATCTTGATCCCTTTGCTGTAGCAACGTAGTCCATTGTATGTACTTGTCCTCATAGCTCCCCACGGGATAATATTGTTCCTTGATGGCGTCTCGGAAAGAATTCCAAGTGGGTACGACCGAGAACAGAGAGGGTTCCTCCTTGTCCTTTTTTTCACAGTAGGTTTCCCACCAGTCCTTGACATGGGGAGCGGCTTTGAGCAACGAAAAAATAATCTTCTCCCGGTCGAAAAAGTCATGAACCGAGAAATATCCTTCTAATAGATTCAACCATCTATCTACGACGTCTACATCTATTTGGCCATCAAATATGGGAATGTCAAAGTTTACTTGTACCTTAAAAGGGGTTGCGCCTCCAGAGTGGCTGTTGGATGCAGATGCGCCGCCAGTGGGCAATCGTTGAAGGATCTGGGTGAAGTTATCCATCATCGCGTTCCTTTGTTTTTCAAGGACCTCCTCGAGCAATATTTTGATAGGATCTCTTGCTCCCTCGTCTTTCTTTTCGTCCCCCATGGGTGGTCGTCAGGGTTTGCGAGGCTGATCTTGCAAAGGTTCAACCAGATCAAGCCCTAACTCCTTATACCTCGACCTCGTTGGGGACATGCAAAGAAGGATCGAGAAAGAGCAGACCGCTCTGATACCACTGATCCGAATTTATGCAGGAACGCAACAGAATACACAAATAGCCATGAATACAAAGATGCAACGAAAATAACACTTCATTTCATTAATATCAAAGAACTGAAATTTGTTTACAGACATAATGGAAATAAACTAGCTAGGGCACTGGTAGCTTATCTCTGAGAAGAGATGTGGCGGCTACATGCCTTTGAACTCTGTGTTACAATGAGGCTCGAAGGCCTATATATTATTGAGAAACAATGGAAACCCTAAACATCCAAGAACCTAACCCTAGGAGATGAAACCCGTTAGGGTAAATTGGTACATCAATTTCCCGGGGTCATAACTTTGGCATATTATCTCCGTTTGACGCACATGATACATTGTTAGAAAGATCTATCCAAGGACTACACTACTGACAGCGAAAATCTAGCCCGGAACGACTTCATCTTCGCCGACTGTTTGATGCCCAAAAAACGTCGTTTAGGGCCTCAAAACAACTTCGGAAGTTCAAGACCCGAAAAANCTGCCAAAAATAGTAAATTGTGCTACAATTAAGGAAACTGAAAAACTGAAAGAAACAATGGTGGGGGTCCAAGTGGAATAGGCGGGTGGCCACCAATATCCACTTGGATCGGTCATGGTCCATTCTCTCTTGAGAAGAGGGGCTAAAGGCCCAGAGGTTGATTACAGCTGCTATAAAAAGAATAAGAAAATGATGCTAAAGAAAAAAAGGAATGATAGCAAACGATTAACAAAAGTTGGTCCAAACTTGAGCTCTACCCTTTCAATGCTCACCTCGGTCCCAAATAGCAATGCTATAGCTTGAAACCTTATAAAAGGGTACTTGCAAATATGATAAATTGAACTAGCCAATAAAGGGGGATTGGAAAAAATCAATGCGGTATATCTCTTCTCGAGGAAAGTATCGACGAGGCTCTAGAGTGTAACTTCTCGGTGATATTGGCGGAAAATATCGGAATATCTCGGAAAATGTCGCAAGATAGGGGTCTAACTCGGAATATCTTGAAATATTTCGAATATATCAGACATGTGTTTAACTCGGAATTTATCGGAATATTGGAGAGATATACAACACTGGAAAAAATAGCCCCTAAGAATGAGGTAACTCAAGAGCAAGCACACCCTCCACAAAGGTGCTCATAGAAATGGATTAAATGACACCATAATCCATGAAGTAAGTTGTAAAACCATATCACTTTTACATTTACTCTTAAAGGGTTTCTTTATTCCCTGCTACCCTTGGAACCTATCACTCTACTTGGGTTATTTTATTTCCTATCTAGGTGGCCCACCTAATAGGGTTGGATGAAGGCCTTCCCATACTTAAACTTGGCAACTCACATGAGGTCCTCGGTTGGTGTGACGCTTGAAGGGGATACTGAGGTGAATGGTTTACATGGCTTATATCTTAAGTTACAACTTACTTTGCATGCTTTAAGGACTAATGTTTGTTATGAACCTTGTCTTATACTTTGTTTTGTCTTGGATGGCCCTGACATGGTTCTTTGAGGGACGTTCTAGGCTTGTACCTAGGATGTTGTGCCTTTATTGCAGGACCTTGGCACGTGTGATGGAGAGTAGTGGGTCATCTAGTGAATCACCACTCGCAGACATCCACTCTCACATCCTTGGAACTTTGGACGATGGACAAATGGGCTTGGTATGAGCATATTCAGTCATGATGGCACATGGATGGGCTGGAAGCCCATAGGTTGGGCAGAGTACCCCAGGGCTTATTTTTCACCAGGATTAGGGACATTGCAACAACAAACAGTCAGAGACATTGCGGAGACGAGATGCAGCTCACCACGGCTTGGACGTGTTGAATTTTCACTATGCTAGGCTCAAGCATGAGGTTTATTTCATTTTTAGCATTTACTCGAACCATAAACAAATGCAATTACACCATTCACAATTGTTGCAATAACCAAGATCACAAGAAGAAATACCATGCACAAGAACACAAGAAATATCTTGGGAAACCCCTCAACAAGGGAAGAAAACCCAACAATCCTTTGCTATATTCTCAAGAGAAAGGCATCCCACACCATAGACCTAGCACACAAAAGTGTGCTCTCCAAAACCAAGAAGCTAGCGCCCAAGAGAGGTGCGCACTTCAGCCCTAGAAGATGTACTTGCTGAAATTCTGAAATTACATTGGAGTTGTTTTTCCTAAATGAGGAAATCACCTTTATTTATACTACTGGACACATCAAAAGTGGTGTCTATTGGCACAATAGGGCCGACCTCAATAACTCAAAATATAATCAATAATTACCATATTAATTATCTTCTACATTAATTATCTTTCACTTTATGGTGGGGCCAACTTGTACCCTTTACATCACAATTAGGGTTACAGGTAAATCTAACTCTTAGACAATATAGCAAGGGATCTCACACACCCACTAGTGCTCAACCACTAGGGGTACGTCCACCTGTGCTCAGTCACAGGGATGTCCAACTCAACAGATCTCTATCTCATTGAGTCTTACGGGAGAATCATCTGGACACACACTCACTAGTGCTCATCCACTAGGGTCACGTTCACCTGTGCTCAGCCACAGGGACGTCCTACTCAACAGATCTCTATCTCACTGAGTCTCACAGGAGAATCATCTGGAGTACCACATCGTCTGAACTCTCTGCACAAAGGTGAAGAATACACCCATCTCATGGGTACCTTTACCCCTCTCAGGGGCACACATCGTTTCATCTCAAACGACACACCCATCTCATGGGCATCCTCCCCACACAAGGGCACACAACTTTCTATCTCAGTCTCAGAGAGGAACGACACACCCATCTCATGGGCACACCCAACTCATGGGCTCTCTCACAGGCTGACTCACTCAGTCAGTGTCCTGGAGGATGTCTCACGCAGCTATAATCATCAACACTCCCTCTCAGCTAGGGAGGCATTCTCCACCAGGCCAAGTCTCTCATGGGAGTACTCGAACTTCGTCTTGGCAAGCAGTTTGGTGAAGATATCTACAATCTGCTCATGTGTAGGAAGGTACTTCATGTGTACTGCTTTTCTCTGCACCATGTCTCTAATATAATGATATTTTATCTCAATGTGTTTCGATCTATCGTGAAACACAGGGTTCTCAAAGAGCTTCACACAAATCTGGTTATCACAATGAATAATGGTAGGATCCATCTCATGATCAAATAAATCTATCAGGAACTTGTGAAGCCACACTGCTTCGCGGACTGCCAAATTCAATGCTATATACTCTGCTTCTGCGATACTCAAGGCCACAGAACTTTGTTTCTTGCTGCACCAGGGAACAATGGCAGACCCCAAGGTAAAACAACAACCGGATGTGCTCTTTCGGTCCACTACTCTCCCTGTTGTTGTGGGTGGGAATCCCTCCTACAGAATTAGCATTTAAGGGCTCTAATCATGCATGTAGAAAATGACCATTTCAAAGGCTTCTACTCTTTCCTATTCTCCCAACACAAAACCCCACATTCATGCAATACA
>JASDQU010737161.1:166439-182680 GCA_032191745.1 Picea mariana | reverse complement strand
GACCTGCATTCACACATGAACAACCAAAAAGTTGCGAACATGCATTTCATATACTAATTGCTGGGTTAGTTGTGACAATATCATAAAATAAACATTCAACTCGAACACATGATATGGCAGGACGAGAAAAGTATTCCTTTTTGTATTAATCTTCACAAGAGTAAACTTACAATATGTGGTCGGCACTGCTCCTCGAAACTGGTCTTGGGCTCCTCTTCAACTGTCCTCCAACTGCTTTTCTCTATACTTCTCTTTTCATAAGGATGGCTAAAGGTTGGGACAAGGAGAATGCTCAATTGGGTATAGTCTCTTTACTATGATTTTCCTCCTTTCAAATGGGACCCCTACACCTTCTTTTACAGGCTAGAAGGAGCTAGGTATTTGGTCGAATGATCGGCCATGCATGGTCGAAATGTTTAGTTAACTTACCCAAAGCTGTGTGTTCCGTCAACAACTTTCATTTTTCCGTGCTTTTGTAGGTACATGTGGGCTGTATTGGGGTAGCTAGCGTGTACACACGTACAGTAATGGAGCAGGGTGCGTGGGCCTTTATAAAGGGGTTTTTTAAGAAGAGTTGTTCAGTAGTGTTTTGGCAAAGAAGGAATCTGAGATGGCCTGATGCCAGGTAAGTATATCTGGTGCAAATTAGGGTTATAACAGATGCCCCCTAATGTGTGAGGTCAGAAGAGCATCTGATGGCCGAAATACATTATCAATCTTTATTAACGTTCCAAACCGGTGAACCCAGGGACCAAAATTCAGGAGGTGCCATTTGCAAAATAAAAATTGTCTCACCGAGGCGGGCATACGCATGCTCGAGATAAAATAAAATCATGGCTACCAATCAAATACACTGTAGATCCATATCATATAACTATATAAAGTGAAGCCGCGAGCAATACACAACGGATCTACATCTCAAAATCAAAAGATATACATGTATAGTATCCATCTTCCAGAAGCTGATAAGGCCTGATGACTGGAGATGAGGCCTTCATAGCTCGAGCAACAACTTCAAAATCTTCAAAACTCGGGTAGGAGTGTAATATGAGTGTACAACTTCACTACCCAGAGGTCTTCGATGGCTTGTCGGTCATGGACTAGAGAATCTTTGATGATCAGATTGAAGGCTTCATTGATTTCGAACAAAGACTTGATTGGACTTTCGGGATGGCCGAGCATGAGGGCAAGAGACAAACTGTAGAGGAGCCGACTCAGGCTTGGTAAAAACTTCCTTTGGACAATAGCACGACAAATGATGAGACTCGGGCAACATGGCATTGACATAAGTTCACGAGGCAGGAGGCGACGCAAACTCTCCATATGTTTGGAAGAATAACCAAATGGAGGAGGACACAACTCAATGTAGCAGGAACAACTTCCTAAGGTCATATTAAATCCCAGGGCTTGACGGACAAACAGAAGGATGTGCTTTATCCAAGGGCGACTCATTGTGCTGCCAATACAAAGAAAATACTTTTCCCTTCCTCTTTTTGGGGTATATTTGATTTTTTTGTCTTTTTCAATAATTTTGAAAAAAGAATAAAAGAATGCTATGTTACAAAGGACGAATGAGTGTCGCAAATATACGAGTTCAAGGCGCAAGGACAAGACTGATGTTCAAAGCAAGGACACTTGGAAAAAATCCCTCATGGGGCCAAAGGTGTCAAGATGCAAAGGCGAAGTGCTACAGGGCTTGCGTATAAGGCATGTTTCAGATGGTTCGGTTGAGAGCAACATGGACGCGATTAATAAGACACACAATGGTAACGTCCTTCGATGTAAGTTTAGCGAGCCCAGAGAAGGTAAGCTTGATGGTTTTTCATATTTAGAGAGTCTGAAAAAATGTAAAAGGACTCTGATGGGGTACCTTTTTCGAAGGTAGTCTAGTCGGTTCGAAAAAGGGGTAAACTAGCACCGACAAGACGTCTATTCAAAACCATTTTAACGAGNGAGTGTGATAAAGACAAGATCACTCGGCAATTTTTTCATTTTAAGGAGTCTGAAAAAAGCTTAACTATGGACTTCGTCAGGAATGTTCTTCTGGACCATTTTAACGAGTGTGAAAGAATAAGGTCACTCGGCGATCTTGTCAATTTTAGGGAGTCTAAAAAGAGCTTACGTGGAGGTTCCTTTTTCGTAAATTTAATCCCTTAGGCCCGAAAAAAGGTTAAAATTATATATGAGGGTACTCTTCTAGAGATCCGAGGCCTCTAGAGTATACCTTTGTTCGTACAGTTGACCATCCGGACCGAAAAAGGGGTAAACTACCGCCAGATAGACATGATTTCAAATTTCAGTTTAACGAGCGTGAAAGGCCGCAAGATCGCTCAACAATCTTTTCATGTTTAGAGGGTCTGAAAAGGGCTTAAAAGAAGATCCGTTATGTTTTGGGAGTCCCGAGGGTGAGGTCAAGAGTGATAAGGAATCATGCAAATGAGGCTCAAACTCGTAATCAGGAAAAACTAAAAGGGACTCCCGAGCCTATAGTCGTTAGTGACAGCATGGACACCATAATGCAACCAGGATCTACCTAGGGCATCCATGTTACGGTAAGCTCTACCACCAAATTATGACACTTCTAAAGCAACAATAATGGTTCCGTGTCGCAACTTGGTGGGATCAATCCTATGGCAAAGCGGAAAAGACAACGAGATGCAGAAAGTGGAGGTGGAATCCTGACTTAAACGCAACAAGTTGGAAAAAAAGACTTTTTACCAAAGGACCGTCAAAACGCCCCAAATCTCAAAAAAAATTCCCAATACCCAAAGTAATACTTCCCGTGACCATCCAAAGAAGACTCTTGAACTATTTTAAATGATTTTCAGTTTAGAAAAAATGACAAAAGGGTTCGAAAATTGACAAAAAGAGGCCAAAAACCTCTATAAATACAAGCTGGCAGCTCATTATCACCACTGTTAATTCAAAAATTGACTAAAAGCCAAAACTGCCCCTTTGTGAAAAGAATTGATTCCGGGAGCCTCGGTGGACGAAACAACCATCCGCTTGGACCAAGTAAGTATAAACTACCTCATCTTGCAATCTAATTCTTTATTTATGCATTTAGTTTCATTTTTTGGGGGGGGCATCGACCTTCAAAAGGTCGGCCCTACGTCAACGCGGGCTGTCCTATGAAAGCCCACGTGTACACTTGCTCTGTCTTATGGCAGACCGCGTGTACACGCGGCTGTCATCACAACAACCCGGGTGGACCCTCCATTTAGTGCAAAAAAAATAAATAAAAAAGCAAGAGTTAACCCTCCTAAACTTTGCCCATGTGCAGGATGTATGTGCACTGGAGAGAGAGAGCATGAGGATATTAGTGCGCTGGTTGGGGAAGACCCTAATGTTGTTGCTGTGTTAATGCAATGTGGATTGTTAAAAAAATTTCTGTGCTCTTTCATGCAAGCACAACCTAGGCTACTGAATGCCTTGGTTGACTATTGGCATCCCGACGCAGAGGCCTTTATGCTAGAGGGACAATCACTGGTTCCAACGACAGAGGATATATACTTTCTGATTGGTCTCTCCAGGATTGGGGAACCGGTCAATTTCCGTACGTTTCCCTCTGGGCCTCACAATATATCGGAGTTGATTGGACTCCATTGTGAGGCGGGTACAGACCGAGTGAGCTCGCAAGTGCCGATAAACAAGATCTCAGACTTAGCACTACAGGATATCGTGTTGCCCATCGGGCGGATTATTGGGTCTGTGGCTTTGCATCAGGCGTGCAGTTCAGTGCTTAAATGAACAGATTTTTGATTGGAGCACCACATTACTGGATTGTATGAAGAGGCAGCTAACAGATTGTCGGTTGCAGACTTAGAGGAACTTCGGGTTTGGAACGATTCTTTTCTCTTTCTTCTTTGAAAGAGTGCCCAGTTTCAGCCCTCGAGAGGTGGTACGAGGGCATCAGGCCTCTCTTCCCGCAATATGCAGATGGGCGGTGTTGCTGCCACGACAGGGGGGAGGAAGGACCAATGATTCCTTTGATGACGACTTTTTTGCTTGGTTTTCACGATAGATCCCAGTCATAGAGGATTACCCTTATGTTGGGATTGACTTCTCGAGAGACCCTGAGATACCGGTACCTCCCGGTGAGGAGCGAGGAGAGATGGGTAAGCTTGTTTTTGTCTTTTTTGTTTTTGTTTTTATATATATCATTTTTTTATATAATAGAGTATCTAATAGATATGTGTTTATTACGTGCAGATGTGGGGCCAGTGCGACCAAGGGATTACGCGAGGAATAGGTGACGTCCTCGGCCAGGGGCCGCACCCGCCACTGTAGGGGGACCAACAGCAGCAACAGGAAAGCTTCCAGCCGGTGAGGCTGAGAGAGTTCTGAGACGAGTAGAGCGAAATTTTACCTCCCTCACTTGCACAGTCCCCATGGCAGAGATTGAGGATCTGCCACCATCTATGCAGCCTTACGTAGTGGGGGCGGCACGGACATGGGTCCGGCTTTTTCGGCGTCTGGCAAACACCATTGATTATTACAACAGGGCCCACAGGCCCTGTCCTTAATTAGGCTGGACTTTTCACGTGCTGAGGGCACTACTTGTATATTTTTTGAGGGCATAAGCCCCATGACTCGTTACTGGTCGTATTTTTGAGGCGCTTGCGCCCACCTATGTACTTTGATGATTTTGATATTATATATGGATTTTTATGTCTTATGGATTATATTTGCTTTTTAAAAATGTATTTTACATGTGCATGTGTATGTCTTTCTTATATGTGTGTGAGATGCCAATCTAAAATTTGATTAGCTAGAGTATCCGTGACTTGATTTAATCTTCTAGGAACATGAAAATATGTAATATAATCAAAGCTTCGTTCTAAGAGACGTACCCTAAGGAATCGTCGGTGGAAAGTAGGATCGTAAACGCGGTACACTCCATTTAACTGAGACACAACTAGTTGAGTATCTAAATATACTCGGAGGCGAGAAATACCATGCGACAATGCATCACGCAGCAGTTCTAGAACTGCACTGTATTCGACAACATTGTTTGTGGTGTCACCTAAACAGATACCTCATGAAGATAACAACTAGCCTTGAGGTGTGTAGATTACCCAAGTAGCGGAAGCAAGCCTCCGAGTGTGTCGACTGGCGTCGTCCGCAAACCCAATGAACACCTCTGATTCACTTGATATCTGTCATAGTGAAAAATATGACATCAGCACGACACGTCCATAAAACCGAAAAGGGAGTAAAAACTAAAACATGCAAAATGTACAGGAACTATACATATGTTACAAAAAGTTACCCAAGGTGACCTACCTATGAGTAATACTTCTCGAGGTAGAGCCCATTTCTAGGCTCCGCCAAAGCATTTCCCTCAAAGTGTACCAGACGATAAGCTCTCTTTTTTAGAACCTCTTTTACGATGAAAGGTCCGAACTACATGGGTTTGAATTTGCCTGCCCCCAGGGAGTCCTTATCCTGGTCATAGACCAGGACAAGGTCGCCTTTAGAGAAAATCCGAGGATGAACGGACCGATCATACTGACACTTGACTTTTTGTTTGTGAGCCTCGTTGGCCAGGGCCGTCTCACGACGCTGCTCATTGAGCTGCTCATGGTATAATAACCGCTCTTCAAATGGAGAAGTGTCTGGCAGTAACTGTACTGCCAACTTTAGGGATGGGATCTAACATTCTATAGGCAAGATTGCTTCCAGCCCGTAAACGAGTTGAAAAGGTGAGAAGCCAGTTGCAGTCTTAACAGACGTTCGGTAAGCCCATAATGTCGAGTATAACATCAAATGCCAATTTGACTTGGCCGAATTGATCGTTCGCTGTAGGATGGTCTTAAGAGATTTATTTACAGCTTCCACTTGACCATTCGCTTGGGGGTAGTAGGGTGACGAATGTTCTTGCCGCAACCCAAGCTTTGATGTTAATTCGGTCATCATTTGGTTCTGAAAGTGACTGCCATGGTCAGTGACAATCTCTCTCGGGACGATGAACCTTGCGATTATCTGGTTGAACAAAAAGAGAGCCGCAGTCTCTCCATCATCTTTAAACGTTGGCATAGCTTCGACCCACTTTGTGAAGTAGTCTACGGCTACAATGATATAACGGTGCCCCCTTGTTGAAGGAGGATTGCATGTAGTGTAATCAATCCCCCACTTGGTGAAGGGACCAACTGTGATGATAGGAAACATGGGAGCAGGATGTGCCCTCATCTTCCGAGAGAAGATCTGACACGGGTGGCACTTCTTCACTGATTCGATACAATCTTTGATTAATGTTGGCTAGAAGTAACCGGCTCGTAAAATCTTTTGGGCTGTTGCCAACCCAGACAAATGACCGCCACATGCTCCAGTATGGTAGTCGTTAAGCACGATAACTGCTTCTTCATGAGTGAGACATCGGCGAAGGATGCAATCTACACCTCGGCGATACCAAGTGTCGTCGAGTATGAGATAGTTCTTAGCCTGATGGCGTATACACCGACGCTCATCGCGAGAAGCAGAGGCGGGGCACTTCAAAGTCTAGAGATAGACAAGTATATCTCCATACCAGTGATTCGAAGATGCGATCAAAAACATGTCTCCTCTAATAGGCGACTCTTCGGGCATAACCTCACCGGATTCAACCGGAAGTTCCGAGATGAGGTCCGCAAAGACCAGTGACTTTTTGGATTTTGCCAAAACAAAATCTAAGTCAAATTCCTGGAGGACAACTATCCATCTACTGATCTTCCCGCCAATGACGCGTCGTGTTAATACGTATTGAAATGGATTCACAACGGCAATGACGGTGGTCTTGCGAAACAAAATATAATGACGGAACTGTTGAACAACATGAATGGCTGCCAACGCCAGTTTTTCAATATGGGAATAATTGAGTTCTGGTCCAACCAGGCCTCTGCTCAGGTAATAAATCACATATTCTAAGAGGAAGTCATCCTCCTGAACTAAGACCATACCGATAGTCGACTCTGTCGCATCCAAGTACAATAAGAAATCTTTGTTATAATTAGGTGGCCGGAGCAGAGGGGCAGTCGTGAGGGCATGTTTCAATGCGTTGAAAGAGTGTTGAGCGGTTTCATCCCAATGAAAAGGGACGTCTTTCTTTAGCAAACGCATAAAGCCCTTTGTGATCTCGGCATAGTTGGCTATGAAACGCCTCAAAAAGTTCGCTTTTCCCTGTAAACTTTGAAGCTGAAGGATTGTACGCGGGGAAGGTAACTGAAGTATTGCCTCCACCTTGAGAGGATCGACCATGATCCCTGTTGTTGAGACTATGAAACTTAGCAGTCGTCCTGACATTACGCAAAAGTTGCATTTGTTTGGATTCAAGCGAATCCGGAAGTAGCGACATCGCTCAAAGATAAGTCGGAGGTGTGTGGGATGATCCATTCTCTTGCGAGATCGTGAGGCTAAATCATCTACATAGGCTTCGACTATATGCTTGAGATCATGGAAAGCAAAAGACATGGCCCGCTTGAAGGTAGCTCTAGCATTTTTGAGACCAAAAGGCATCTTACGATAGGCAAATGTACCCCATAGACAGATGAAAGTTGTTTTGTGCTGGTCTTCGGGTTTGATCTGTACTTGAATATCCTAAAAAACCATCCATGAAAGAAAAAGCCTTGCAACCGGTGCATTCATCGACTCTCTGGTCAATGAATGGTGTGGGAAATTATCTTTTGGATAGGCTTTGTTCAAATCACGAAAATCCATACATATGCGAATCGTGCCCTGTTTCTTGTTGACCGGCACAGGGTTTGACACCCATTGGGTCAAATGGATAGGATAGATAAAACCTGCCTTGAGCAGCTCCTCTACTTCAACCTTAATAGCTACCGCTTTCCTGGGATTAACTGGACGAAGCTTTTGCCGAACTGGCTTGGCATCAGGATAAGTTTTGATTTCATGTTCGACTATTTTTAGATCAATGCCTGGCATTTCCTCGTAAGAACAGGCAAAAACGTCGCGAAATTCTTTAAATAAGTCTGTGTAGATTTGAATCTCTTAGGGGGAACAATCAGCTGCAACGAAAACATTCTCCACGATGCTAGGGGTTCTGGACATATTAATCAGTATAGTTTCAGCGATAGTTGCCATATTACCCTCAGCATAAACCTCATGTGTAGCCAAGGGAATGATAGGACAAGACCTATCTTCAGTCATAGTCAAGGTGAATTCCCCTGCTTCGATTATGCTCAACTCTGGGAGGAAGTATGATCTGTGATGGAGATCGTCCCAGGGTTTGTCCGGACTAGTCATTGCTTCAATGATTGCTTCGTCTGAGGGCAAGACTAAGTCTAACGAATCGGTATCAGCGGGGGAACCTTGAGCCCAAATAGGCTCTGGAATCGGATCTAACTCTTGTGCATGAGTTGGATCGGTATCGGCTGAAGCTTGTTGGACTAAAGAATACGCTGCTTTTGTCGCGGACAAGGGCATGGACATACCATGGTGTCCTGTCCCTTCCATCGTGGACGATGGGGAAGGAAGAATCCACGGATCGTTGAAGTAAATCGTGCAAAATGACGAAACTTGGAAAATCACAACCTTATGGTGGTCTGATATGAACTTGACATCGCCTTGAGGAGGCAGGTAATTGAAACTACCCATCAAAGGTGGGCACAAACCAACCCCTACGTTGACGATGTTCGGTTGAGGATTATCAATTATCGGGATTGCGGATGCCCCCAATGAAGGGTCAGGTTGTGAGAAGGACAATTGATCAATGGTCACGATCTGGCCCTTGTGTGGAAACAACAAGACCCGTAAAAATGTAGCGACCACTGCTTGCATGGCATAGGTCCAACTCCTACCTAACAAGAGATTGTAGTCAAGGGATGCGTCGACTACTTCTACCTCAACGCACACGGTCTTCCCTCCTAACTGCACGGGGAAAGAGGGGATGATGCCATGTGGTCGGAACGAACGACCGTCGAAAGCGGTAAGAAGAGTAGGTGACGGAGACAAAACGGGCTGGCCAATCGCCTGCCTTCCAACACGCCAACGACATGACGCATGTCGAGGCGCCCTCATCAACCACCGTGCGGAAATGTTCCAAGTAAAATTTTTCGTGGGGTAAGCCACTACTATCTAAAATGCTACGTGGTAAGGGAGACGAGGTTTTAAGTCGGTTGTATCTAGCATAATTGTACCCGGATTACAAGTCTTGACAGATCCTAAAGCGGCTAACAAAGCTTTCCTCTGAGAAGGGCAGCTTTGGAGGACTTCCAAAGCGGACATCGCACAAGGGGTTTGAGACAAATCCTCCCCCACAGAATAGTTCTGGGCGGCCCTTGCGTTTGGGTTGTGAGAAGCTTTCTTGAACGCACCTTTTGGGATGTGTGTCATTGTTTCGCCCAAAGTCTTCTCAATCTGGAGAGGAAGAGATGGGATTTCAACTTCTTTACCTTTCTCATAAGTGCTTGGCTTACTGTAGTCATGCGCTCTAGTCGATATAAAAGCATCACCTTTCATCATATACACATTCGTGGATGCAGGATTGTTCGAAGACGGAGAGGGTCCTTGACTGCCCCCTTTTGCGCTTGTAGAGGCTTGGGTTAGGTTTTGCCCATGTTGAAATGGATTTGTTAACACAACGGGCTGTGTTGTGACACAAACTTTTGGGCCTCTGCAATCCGAGGGCATTGGTGGGTCGGGTGGTCTTCCGTACACAGGTTACACAGATACTTCACCTTCCGTTTCTCGGTGTTGCCCCCGCCAACATTATTAGTGGGTTTCTTATCCCCCTTACCCTTCTTACGTTGTTTTTTCTTTCCATTAGGCTACTGGGTGGCCTTAAGATTTGTCGATTGCACACTGTGTACATCCGACGTTTGGGTAGGGGGAGCAGCCGAAACAGTAGTGTGGCTGGCCGCTGTGTGTTGTATAGATAATTGCTGCAATTGTTTTGTCAGTTGTTCAACGGACTTTGTTTGTGCTGAACCTACAATACCATCGGCATGTGGTCCAGCGCTCTGTCTGGTTTTATCAAGTATGGATCGTGGTGCATCCGGCAAAATCTCATACAGTAAACCAGACTGAGAATAAATTAGCTCAAGTTGTTGAGCTCTCATGATGGCATCTTCTTCGGAAAACATTCCTGACGTTGCGATGTCTTTGGATAACTATGGGACCAAAGACTTAAGGAACCACTCAAGCAAGAATGTTGGTGGGATTGGTACCTTAATCAAACTCTTCTGGCGTTTCCATTCTCGGATGTGATCAGAGATATGGTCCGATTTTGTCTGTTCGAAATTGGCCAGCAATTCTGTGTCGGCGTCATATCTCACAAGTAATTGGAAATGGTTTAGGAACACCATTGCCAATTCTCCGAAGGAAGAATATCTCGAGCGGTCGAGCTCGATGTACCATTTCGCAGCACTCCTAATGAGAGTGCGTTGAAACAATCGCAATTGTACGGAGTCGTCTTTCCACGAATTAGACGAGCACCAAATATGGAAGGTGGTCACATGATCCCCTGGATCTTTTGTTAGGCTTGGCATAGGGGGCCAACGTGGATTGTGACAGATGGGGTCATTCAACAACCTTGTCAAGTCTGGCAAATGTAAGGTTGCCAAGAAAGGTAGTTTTGGTTGTTGTTGATAACCATGGAAAAAGGGACCTAGAGTTTGACTAGCACCAAGTTGCCACGAAAAGTTGGGTTGCTGGCTAGGATTCTGGTAGAAACCGTGGCCTTGACCAGCGTATTGATTCGGCATTTGTGGAGACATCATCGGCTGGTTCCCGTAATAGGACGTAGACGGTTGGGCGCGGGGTGCGTTAGAAGGGCTTTGTGAAGGGTTGCCCCATACCGATCCCATGGGCATAGGTCCTGTGCCTTGCCTGGGGTTCCATTGGTTGTGAAAGGGGTTGCCCCCGATCGACATTCCTGACGAGGGAACTGATCCTTGCCAAGAGTTCCAAAGTCATGGTCCGGAAGGAATTCCTGGGTTTGCCCCTTGTACAAGAATAGTACCCTGCACAGGATTTGGTTGTCCATAACCGAGGTTGCCCCCAATCGAGAAAGCAGTCGACGAGAAAGCGTTATTACCAAATGCTCCAAACAAAGAAAACGGTGTCGAACCTACCGGCATATTATGAGAAGGTAGTCCTTGACTCCCAACTCCAAACGAACTATTGAGTATGTTCGGCCTGGTGGAATATTGGTGAGTTTCGCCGAGCGAAGGGGACGAAGGAGGTATATGACCTCCCCCGTAAGGGAAAGCGTTATAGGAGGTGGAAGGGCCTCCCATGGATCCTTGCAGAGGAGTGTTAGAACTTCCTGCCCGTAGACCTAAGGTCTGTAAAGTGGAGAAGGAAAGTACAGGACTTGTACCTGAGCTAGGCATACCATATGAAAATGGAGGGCCTGTCGCACTCTGGGTGAAGGGAGCGGTAGCCGCTGCCATTGATGGACTTGGACCACTGCTCAAGGTAGAGGCGGTCGAGACCATGGTGGTCTGGACCGACAACGGTGGATTCGGAGGTAGAATACCCCCGGTGACAACAACCGTGGCGAGAATATTAGGATTCCCAGAAGAAGAGACAACATTTATTTCCATTACTGCCCGCTTTAAAGGTGTAGAAAGGTCCTCTAACAGAGGTTGGTCAGGTGTAGTTTCCTGTGACCTGGTCGCTTCAAATGACCCTTGTTGGTCCAGTTTTCGCCTTAGAGGTGGCGGGGGTGGCTCCAGTGTAACCAGTGGTAGGCCCAGAAGCCTTCGTGACCGGCAGAGCTCTTGATCCTCCACTGTGTGAGAAGATCAACGACACGCTAGGGATTTCCACTCGATCAACAAAAATCGACACACACTAGAAAAAGTCCCTACAAGATAAAACAAGCAAACACTAAACTAGTTGGAAGAACAGTTACAACAACCTACACTAGAGCAACTTACCGGTGCAAGTGCAGCTCGAAAACGGAAGCACCCTCTGGGTATACTCTGCAAAGCGTGTCCCGATGTCTGTCCTAGGTACCGCGGTATACCCCCACAGTCACCTGTGTATGTCACTAAAAACGATAGGCAACTAGGTTGCCAGCGCACGAACAGTCACCAGGCGGGTACAGTCGACAGTCGGGTAGACCATAATGAGCAGGGTATCAAGCCCGAAACCCGTCAAGGGTATCGAAAGCAAGTGGTTCGGAAGACAACTGAGGATCTCGAACGGATTCGAGACCCACGAAGCTCCGTGGCAAATGCAATCAATGGAATCCCAAGACAAGCCCTCTATATGTGTTCTTCACTACGATTGGTCCGGCTTTGGAGGGGTTATCTCCACTACCTTTCCGCACGCGACCTCGTGTTTAGCCCCTGTGTTAGAGGGGGGTCCCGGATAACTTTCACGATACTGGACTTAGACACTCCCTAACTCAGACTCCAATGTTTTATTTAATGGCCTTGAAGAGTTTCCTCTCCAACCTAATTCAAGGCCCTAACCCGAAACTAGTTGGTTGACCCTACAAACATAAAAAGTCTAATTAATTTTAGATTTAGTGTTAATTTTTATGGCTTGTCTTAAGTCAAAGGTTATGAAAGTGAAACTAGTGATGTTTTGAGAGACGAAAAGAAAGATAAACAGAAAGCTGGAAACAAAATAACTTCTTCTTGATAAATTCAGATTTGCTCTTTTAAATTCTTTAACCAACTTTTCAAAATAAAATTTCCTAAGATCTTTGAACAACAAACTCAAAACAGAATTTCACTCGAGTATGAGCTATTTATCGTCTAAGTAACCGTCAAGAACTTATGAAAGCAAAGATTTTTCCTGGTTACTAATGCACACCAACAACTATTTAACCAAACAAAGAAATAAAAGATTTTTATTTTATTTGAATGCTCACAATGCAAAAAAGAAAAATATCGACAAGTAAAGACCAAGAAAACTTCTGGCCTAAGCGCAGATCGCAAAGAGTCACTTTAAAAATAACACACAAGCAAATTAAAATGGACTCTCACACTTGTCTGAAAACCCTATAAAAGGAAAATTTTGAGGAAAACTTCTTAATGAAAAATAAAGCTATTGCTGTGATCAAACCTAAGTTACTGACTGCTATGACAGAGACCAAAAACCCTGAGAGGTATAAACTCTTGACAAAGAAAAGGATGACTGTCTCTCCTTGAACAAAATTTTTTCTCCACAGGCACGCTGTTGACAGTTCAACAGCCAGCGTGTGCACGTGAGCTGTGTAAAGTCAGGGCGCGTGTACACGCGTGCAGACCTTATGCAGGCCGCGTGTACTTTTGAAACTCTTCAAAAATGAAAAGACAAGCAATCAAGCACTGGCAGAGACTACTGGTATTGAGAACTAGAATCTCTTGAAGACTTAGAAACTTACTTTGTCAGAAAAAAGAAAACAATTCAAGGAAAATTTCATAGAACAAAACCAATCTGAGGTGGTAACTAAGCTACAAGCTGCAAAAACAGAGCCTAGAATGAGTTTCAGAAAACCCCTGAGAAGGATCACTTCTGACAGGGAAGAGGATGACTGCCTCTTTAATAAAAAAATTCTGAACTTAACCACGCTACTGTCACTTCATTAGCTAGCGTGTCAATGCGGGCTGTGTGAAGGTTGGGCGCGTGTACACGCATGCAAGCCTTATATAGGCCGCGTGTACCTCTGTGACTTCCCGTAAAAGAAAATGCAGTCAAACAAAGCAGGAAGAACTGGTATGGAAGTCTAGAATCCCTGTTAGCTCAGACTTTTGCAGAAATATTAAAAACAAGTAATGAAACCAATTTTTTTTAAAAATATCCAAAAAGACTCCCAGAAAACCCTAGAGATCCCCAGTATGGTCGCCAATTCTGTTGTGGGTGGGAATCCTTCCTACAGACTTAGCATTTAAGGGCTCTAATCATGCATGCAGAAAATGACCATTTCAAAGGCTTCTACTCTTTCCTATTCTCCCAACACAAATCCCCACATTTATGCAATACAAAGGTGTAAATGAGATTTGGTAACTCTACCTTAAGTCCTTCGTTTGATGTCGATCCCTTTTCTTTCACTCGCCCTTTGATTGCAAGCCTCCTCCCAAAGCTGACTTGCATTCACACATGAACAAACAAAAAGCTGTGAACATGCATTTCATATACTAATTGCTGGGTTAGTTGTGACAATATCATAAAATAAACATTCAGCTCGAACACATGATATGGTGGGACAGGAAAAGTATTCCTTTTTCTATTAATCTTCACAAGAGTAAACTTACAATATGTGGTCGGCACTACTCCTCAAAACTGGTCATGGGCTCCTCTTCAACTGTCCTCCAGCTGCTTTGCTCTATACTTCTCTTTGCATAAGGATGGCTAAAGGTTGGGACAAGGGGAATGCTCAATTGGGTATAGTCTTTTTACTATGATTTTCCTCCTTTCAAATGGGACCCCTACCCCTTCTTTTATAGGCTAGAAGGAGCTAGGTATTTGGTCGAATGACCGGCCATACATGGTCGAAAGGTTTAGTTAACTTACCCAAAGCTGTGTGGTCTGTCAACAATTTTCTTTTTTCAGTGCTTTTGTAGGTACACGCGGGCTGTATTGGGGAAGCTAGCGTGTACATGCGTGCAGTAATGGAGCAGGGCGCGTGGGGCTTTATAAAGGGGGTTTTTAAGAAGAGTTGTTTAGTAGTGTTTTGGCAAAGAAGGAATATGAGATGGCCTGATGCCAGGTAAGCATATCTGGTGCAAATTAGGGTTATAACACCTGCCCAATCTGCATCGGCATGTCCGTGCAAACTCAAGTCTACATTGGAGACATATCTCAGGCTATATCCAACTGTGCCTCGTAGATATTGCAATACTTGCTTCGCTGCTATCGAGTGAGTCTGTCTCGGCTGACTCATGAACTGACTAAGTACATTCACTGCATAGCATATATAAGGTTTGGTGTTAACCATATACATCAATGATCCAATCAGCTGTCGGTACAAATGTGGATCAATCTCGCCCGAATCAGTAGAAGCATCATTCATTTTCTTCAAATCCATCACCATCAGTGTAGGCATGGATTTGCACTCTGTCATACCGAACTTCTTCAATATCTCCACTGTATATTTTCCTTGACTCAGGAAAATCTCATCAGTCCTCTGCCATACTCCTAGTCTCAAGAAGTAGTGCATCATACCCAAATCCTTCATCTCGAATTTAGAAGTCAATGTTTGCTTGCATTCAACAATAAGTCTTTTTGAATCGATGAGGAATAAGTCATCCACATATAGGAACAAGATTAAGCATTCGTTACCAACAATATGATAATATAGGCTTGGATCAACAACACTCTTGTTGAAGCCCAAACTTATCAAGAATCCATCCATTTTCTCATACCAAGCACGAGGTGCTTGCTTTAGTCCAAACATGGATTTCTTCAACCTGCACACTTGAGATTTCTCGTCATGTATCACGAATCCTTCTGGTTGCTTGATATAAACTTCTTCCTCAATCTCACCATTGAGTAAGGTTGTCCTTACATCCATCTGATGTAGTTTCCAACTCATGGATGTAGCCAGTGCAATGATAGTACGGATGGAAGTGTTTCGGGCTACTAGAGAAAATGTCTCATCATAGTCAACTCCCTCTACTTGTGAGAGTCCTCTGGCTACAAATGTCTCTTTGTATTTCTCGATACTTCCATCAGCTGCATATGTTTGTTTTTATAGATCCACTTGGAAGTTACTACATGCTTCTCTTCTGGTCTCAGAACAATATCCCACACATCATTCTTTAGGATGGATTGATTTCTTCTGTCATGGCATCTTGCCATACCTGTTCAGCTGTCGCTTCTCCATGACAAGAAGGCTCATAATCAATGATGTGACTCATGGATGAAAAGTAGCTCGAAAGTCTCTTTGGTCTCTTGCTCCCTCAGAATGTGCCTTAAGAAGCTGCATGTCCCTCTGCCCCTTGCAGAGTTTGTCGAGCCTAGACAGGCCTTTCATTGCCTACTGCAATATCTCTGGGAATATCAACTCGAGCAACTAGATCAACTGGATCAATCACTGTCTCCCTCCGAACTGCTGAAGGGGAGCAGGTGTCTCTTCTTTCTTCTCAAATAGCTTGACTCCCTCTGAGTCAAGTGACTCCCTATGAAGTTTGAAGGATAGATATATTCCTTTTCCTGTTTGCTAACCTGGAGATATCTCATGTCTTCTCAGGTGCTCTACTATTTCTACAGTATTTTGATGATCTCTGTGTTAATGTTTATGCTATCATTATAGTTCTTTGCATTTCATAAAGACAAGAGCATAATAACCACAAGATCACTGAGAA
>JASDQU010737161.1:104058-118890 GCA_032191745.1 Picea mariana | reverse complement strand
GAGAGAGAGAGAGAGAGAGAGAGTATGTATGCTATTGCTACAAAATATCCAACCTTGAACATTGAGAAGGAGCCTCAATATATAGAAGAGAGGGCACACTTCCTAAGGAAATCATAGGAGGGTGCACATGTGAGTAAAAAAGGTAAGTAAGGCACATGGAAGACTAAGTGTGAGTGAGGAGACATGTGCATGAGGTAAGGAAGAATGAGTGAGAGTGCATGAGATAAATATAATGTGTAGAAGAGGTGAAGAATGGGAGAGTGGGCGTTAACACGCCACACATAGATGCATTCATGTCGATTTAAGCATGTTGTAGATGCATTTAATTAACAATATCAATCAATAGTTAAATCTATGTGTAATTTGTAGTTGGTAAGCTACATGAAGTTAGTTAGCATAATTTTTTTTAATTTATGTGTAATTCCACGTATAAATGTTCCTCACTTAAGTTGGGAAACGTTACATACATGGTAGATAAATAAACTGCACCCATTGAACATGTCATATTGAAATGTAATAGCTATATTGCATGTAGATATAGAACCAACATAATGCAACAATAATACTGTCAAGTGTGAGGCCTTAGTCTTAGGACTCAAGAAGACTCTCACCCTAAACAACAAATGCTTAAAGGTATTTGGTGATTCAAAAACAATTGTGAGGTAGGTAAAAAATTCCATACACTGTCATTCACCTCATTTGAGGAGCCACCAAGAAGACATATGGAATTTGATTTTTAATTTTGAAGCTTCTAGCATAAATTCCATTCCTTGTAGGGAGGATGTAGATGTTGATGCACTAACTAATGCTTCTTCTCATTTAGCTTCATTGGAATATTTATTAACTAACAAATTGTCTATTGACTTATTTTCAGACCTATAATACTAGATAATGTGACAAGATAAGGGCGTTCAATGTATATTAATAGATCATCAAGTTTTTTTTTTTACCAATGAGGGCACATTTAATGATGAAGTTATCGATAATGAAGAACATGCGAAATATTTAAATGACTATAAAGTTGGAATGATCAATGTAGAGATGAAAAAGATTCCCATGAATGTATTTTCACTTGATAAGTTGTTTGACCTATAGCAACGATTTGATAAATTCTCAAATGTCAAGACAAACAACTCCTCCAATATGTAGTATTAGGTTGTGAATCTTGGGACAAAAGAGGATCCTAAGACTATTGGTTTGGGTTTTTTTAGAGGCCAAAAGAAGATCTTATATCAAGTTAATCAAAAAATACAAACATGCTTTCACTTGGACATACCAAGACTCTAAGGTGTATTATATAAGGATTATTCAACATGTTATACCCCTCAAGCCAGAGACTAATCCCTTTAAGAAGAAGTTGTGGAAGATTCATCCATTGATTCAAAAGGAGCTGAAATGTTTTATTGATGCAAATATTATCTTTCAAGTGTGCCACTCATATTGGATTGTGAATCTTGGTCCTATTAGAGAAAACACTGGTGAAATTAGGCTATGCGTGAATTTTATAAACCTTAACTAAGCATTAGAGAAAGGAAACTATCATATTCCACCCTTCATATTTTACATCCTATGACAAGTTATGAGATGATGTCACACCTTGATGTTTTTTTGGGATATAATCAAGTTATCATTTTATACGAAGATCGATTGAAAATTGCTTTCAAGATTGAATGGGACACTTACACATATAATAGAATGGTATTTAGATTGATGAATTATGGCGCCACTTTCAAACATGTAATGGATATAGATTTTAAATCCCTTATTAACGAACTTATGATTCTCTACATGGATGATATCACCAATTGTTTGAATAAGTGTTCTAATCATCTACATCATTTGAAGAAAATCTTTGACATGTGTAGAAAATATGCCATCTCATTAAATCCAAAGAAAAACATCATTGCCAATGCATATGGAAAGTTGCTTGGCCATTTCATTTTGAAATATGGGATATTGGTAGATATGGAAAGGAAAAAATCCATAACATAGATCCCATGGCGCAACCCCCCTTCCCTCCAAAGGGCTACGCGACCTCCCAGTCTTGGATCGTTTGAAAACACTGAGTCAAAGCGACTCCTTGGGTCTCTACAAACACCCAAAATAACTCTACCCACACACACAGGTGTCCTCCGCAAGTGACCACGGCTATGACCGTGGGTCTATCTCTTCGCGGTTTAGATTTTGGAGATATCCTGAATCCTTTCCTTAGCTTCTCTCGAAACACTCTCCTCCGAGGTTCTGAACTCCCACCACACGTCTCCTTAGATTCGCTGGTCCCACAAGGGTTCAGATTTCACGACTTTGCGAAACTCTAAGGATTTTTTCCACAACCTCCAAACTTCTGATTCTCGAACTCCCTTATCTGTCGCCACATACTCCTTCGTGATCAACAGTTAGGATTGAATCGCGACTTCGGACTTCACAATTCTCCTTCGTCAAGTTCCAAACTAGTTGAACTCTGAAGTATCGAAACACTTCCATTGTTATTCCTCTTGAGCTTTACTTCCTCGACTCCCTCTGAAAATGTCTTTAACACTTAGTCAAATTCTTGGTCTATCTACACCTTGCAACAAACTTTCACCCACAACTTAGCTTCTCCTTGTGGATGGCTTCCGACTTCTTATGAATATCCTCCAACCACTTTCCGTCTCTCGTGACCATAAACACGCTATCCTCCCTGAGCTTTCGAGTTTGAAGACTCGATCACACACTTCTTGCGGACTTCAATGCACTCCTTGAAGATGTGAGGTTTCACTATCTCTTTTGAGCTTTCGAGTCGAAACATAATTGGTCACGCACTCCTTGCGGACGTCAATGCACACCTTGCACTCGCTCACTAAAGAGAAATGACTAAAACTTGCCTATCCCTCACAATGAATCATACATTCAACAAAGTAAATGCAGTCATGGATTCAAGAACATAAATAATAGAGAATTGAAAAATAACAGAGACTCTACCATTCATTCAGATAAACACATAACCAACACACATTTGGGACAATATATCTCTGTTATATTCATCCAACTGAAACTTGTATACATAGATACAATGTTCTTCACTATTCCTTAACCTATGCAAGATAGATTCATCTATTGCTCGGTTCTCATGTATCTGCAACAACAACGAACAACGACCTCTACTAGGTAGTATATTACAAAGCTTTATACAAAGAGGTGCTCTCTGAGCCTTCCCTCCGACTACTCTATACTATCTTAATGGAATTGAATGCTATCAACTACTTAATGCTTATTACAATAAATATTGTGTTAGACAGATGAGAGCGCAAGCTCCAAATCTGTACTGTGATCCAATTCATAAAACAAATACATTCCCCCATCAATATTTCGTGATGGATCAACCTCCAAATATTAAAGACTTTTATGACTCAAAAAGTTTTGTCAGATACTACATTGATCTTTTGAAATTCAAAAAATTTCAAAATATGTGCTAATGCGCCCAACTGTCTTCCACACTCGGACCTTGCTGGTGATGCTTCTGTATCATACTCCCTTGGCTGAAAAATTCATGGACTCCTGTCCATGAGCTCCTGCACCGATCTTCCATGCTTCTGGATCTCTGTTTCATGTTGAGATTTGGTAGCTAGGAGGTCCTTCTGCATTGGCAGCGCTCAGCATGCGAAAGTGACCAAGCAAATTTTCTCCTAGTGACTTTATAATTATAAAGTGACTTTATAAAGTGATTTTATAAAGTTGGGTCTTTTTATTTTTAATGTAAAAGTGACTTTATGATGTTTTGAGTCACTTTAATGACTAAAGTGACCTCAATGGATGATTAAGTAATGTCCGTTGATCTCATGAGGGCAATATCTAATATTGACTGTCAATCTCATTGGAAGAACAAGGGTTAGGGAAGTTACAATGAAAAATTGATAAAAGGAAGCTCATTAGGAGAGGAGGGCACACACTTTGAGGAGAGAGTTGTGGGAGCTGAAGGGTCACTCATCTCAATAGAATTTTTTGAGCGTGGAGAAAGGAGAAGGAAAACAAGTAGGGAGGCGCATCTTTCAGGAGAGAAAGAGGGCATGCATCCCAAGACAGTTACTGATATAGACCAGGACCGTACAACAATGAAAGAATCCATACTATACAGATTTGTTAGAGGAACAACAAAGGTATGCACTAAAATCGAGGCTCTGATTTCAATGCAAATTGTTGAGTTAATTTCTAAGTTTTCCTTTACTGTTGGCATTGAAATTCGTGCCCACTGTTCATGAAAGTTAATGTTGAAGTATAGGTTGTACAGTTCAGCATTGTAACATAAATTTAATGCAGTTTTTTTTATGTCTGAAACTTGGCATGAATTTCTAGAATTCGTGGACAGTTTTCTGGGTTTGAAGAGGCACATTTTTCTAAGTGGGTTATGTTATATCTTTGCTGTAAATGACTGTTGTAATCTCAACATCTTTCTCTGGAGATTAATAAAGAATTCTCCTCAATTTGTCACTATTTTCTGTGCTATTCTTCTTGGATTTTACCCAGAATTTTTCATGGTGCATATTGGATATTTTGTCCACTGTTCGTATATGATTACGTTGTAGATTTAGTTTCAAAACTACTTTATTTAGTGTTTCTTCTCATTAAGTGCAGCTAGTAAAAGATTTAATGCTTGGCTGTTATGACTTAATTGGAGGATGAAATAGGGTATAATTTAGTGAATTTCTGAACTAATTTCAACATGGTATTAGAGAAGGTGCTCTAAAGTTCAGTGGGCAAAATTTGGCACTTGGGACAACAAGTGATTTGCTGGTACATTTGCTTGAAGAAGGCAAAAAAAGGTTCTTTGTCAGGCGGACAAAGATGAATTCCAGCATTAGGTTTGAAGATAGATTGGAGGGGGTCTCCAACTACTTGCAGTGGAAGGTTAGAATCAATAGTGTTCTCAAGGAGAACAAATTGTGGTCGTTTGCGAACACCGTTGTACCTGTACCTACAGATCCCACAACTCTTGATGCTCATGAGATGAATGAAGATAAGACTCAGAGAATCATATTGGACGGGGTCAAAGACTACCTTATTCCACATTTGCCTGAGAAGAAGACAACCAATGAAATGTGGGTTGCTCTGAAAGGCTTGTATGAGGCTAATAACGAGAACTGAAAAATGTCTCTCCATGGAGCTAGGATGGTCAAAGGAGAGAGTGTGGCTACCTACCTCACCTGGGTAGCACATGTGAAGGATGAGTTGGCAGCTATTGGAGAAGTCATTCCTGATTCAGATTTGGTGTGTATATACCTCAAAGGATTCACCAAGGAGTGGGAGGTTTTCGTCAAGTGTGTGGTGGGGAGAGAGAAGCTCCATGATTGGAGCAAATTGTGGGATGATTTTACGCAGGAGGATATCCGGGAGGGGTCTCAGGAAAAGGCATTGGATGGTGCAGACGATAAGAATGTTGCTCTTGTGGCAAAGGGAAATGAGAAGAAGAAGGACACAAGCAAGGTGAAATGCTTTTCATGTCACAAGAATGGACACTATGCTAGTCAATGTCCAAACAAGAAGAAGAAGAAACCGAAACCAGAAGTGGCAACATCAACAGTGGTTGCAGATTTTGCTGAGAAATTTGAGAAGGAGTTCTCTCTTATGGCTGGTCCCGTGGGCAGTGGGTGCGTAGCGTTCAAGGACATTGAGTAATGGTTTGTGGATAGTGGTGCCTCTCGGCACATGACCGGGTTGAGGTCAGTTTTCCTCGATCTTACAGAGATAGATTCAGAATGTAGAGTGAATTGTGGAGTCGTCCCACAACTTGCAGTAAAGGGGGTTGCAGGAAGGGTGAGATTCCAACTAGAGTCAGGAGGTCTTCTGGAGATTGGAGAGGTGTTATATATTCCAGAGTTGACATTTAATTTTCTCTCAGTGTCAGCCTTGGATGAGAGTGGATTTGGAGTTGTTTTCTACGGTGGACATGTGTTTTTATATCCTGTAGGAGTAACTGCTGACAGAGATGTGATGCTTGGTGTCAAGTATGAGGTCTTGTATAGGTTGTTGGATAGACCTGTGTTGGGGTCCAGTGGATTTCTTGACTTAGATTCAATGTCGGAGAGTCGACAGGTAGCACGGGAGAAAGAGTTGAACCATGGGACTCAGTCTTCTTCCGGGACTCTCATATGTCTCAGCAGGCATGTGTCGACACAGATGGATGCTCAGGAGAGTGTGTAGTCTCCTAGGAGCATGTCATTAGTTTGTGGTACAACGGAGGTAGCAACAGAGGCTTCCAGTGCATTGGGAGTAGTGGCTTAATGTTCAGAGGGACCAAAGACTTCTAGTACAGAGGGAGGAGCTATGGCAGCTGATGAGATGGAGACAAATTTTGGTGGTGATACCATAAGTACCTCTCTCGCTAAGAGGGAGTGTTGAGATTTGGTAGCTTGGAGGTACTTCTGCATTGGCAACGCTCAACATGCAGAAGACACCAAGCAAATTTTCTCCTAGTGACTTTATAAATTGATTTTATAAAGTTGGGTCTTTTTATTTTTTAATGTAAAAATGACTTTATGATGTTTTGAGTCACTTTAATGACTTAAGTGATATCAACAGATGATTAAGTCGTGATCGTTGATCTCATGAGGGAACTATCTAATCTTGACCGTCAATCTCATTAGAAGACCAAGGGTTAGGGTAGTTACAATGAAAAATTGATAAAAGGCAACTCATTAGGAGAGGAGGGTGCACACTTTGAGGAGAGAGTTATGGGAGGTGAAGGGTCACTCATCCCAAGAGAATTTTTTGAGCGTGGAGAAAGGAGAAGGAAAACAAGAAGGGATGCACATATTTCAGGAGAGGAAGAGGGCATGCATCCCAAGATAGTTAATGATATAGAACAAGACCGTACAATAATGAAAGGAATCCGTATTGTACAAATTTGTTAGAGGAACAACAAAGGTATGCACTGAAATCAAGGCTCTAATTTCAATGCAAATTGCTAAGTTAATTTCTAAGTTTTCCTTTACTGTTGGCATTGAAATTTGTGCCCACTGTTCATGAAAGTTAATGCTGAAGTACCGGTTCTACAGTTCAACATTGTAACAAAAATTTAATGCAATTTTTTTATGTCTGAAACTTTGCATGGATTTCTAGAATTCGTGGATAGTTTCATGGGTTCGACGAGGCACATTTTTCTGAGTGGTTTTTGTTATATCTTTGTTGTAAATGACTGTTGTAATCTCACCATCTTTCTCTGAAGCTTAATAAAGAATTATCCTCAATTTGTCACTATTTTCTGTGCTATTCTTCTTGGGTTTTACCCAGAATTTTTCATGGTGCATATTGGATATTTTATCCACTGTTAGTATATGATTCTGCTCCAGATTTAGTTTCAGAACTACTTTATTTAGTGTTTATGCTCATTAAGTGCAACTAGTAAAATATTTAATGGTTGGTTGTTATGACTTAATTGGAGGCTGAAATCTGGGTATAATTTAGTGAATTTCTGAACTAATTTCAACATTTCACCGACCCAACTGCCATCTTCTATTGGGCATCCTTTCCACTTCACCAAGTACTCAAAACATGTCTTCCTTCTGGTCTTCCTACCAACTCTTTGATCTATGATATTTTCCATATGCAACTTCTCTGCTACAGGCATTTGTTTCTCCCACTGGATCCTCTCTTGATCTTTAGATCCTTCAGTTCCATCTCCCCTGTAAGGATATAGGTCTGCAATGTTGAATATGGGTGATATACCCACATCTTCTGGTAGCTCTAACTCATAAGCATTTTTTCCAAAACTCATTAGGATTTTACATGGCCCTATCTTTTTCAACTTCAGTTTATTGTATGTCCCTCTTCAGAATCTTTCTTTCCTCAGATGTGCTAGAAATTGATCTCCAACTTCAAATTCAAGCTTTCTCCTGTGTTGTTTAGCTCTGCTCTTTTATTCACTGTTGCTCTTTTTCAACTGCTTCTTGATCTGATTGTGAAGTTCTTGCATTTATGTCATGAAATATTCTTCTCCTGCGCTCCTGAATTCGCTCTGCTTTAGATCTCTCAATTCCGAAACTCCTCTCGTATTCATCCCATAAACGATTTGAAATGGACTCTTCCCAGTTCTCATGTTCACTGAGTCATTATATGAAAACTCAGCGTGTGCTAGAATCTGATCCCAATGACTACAGTGTTCAGTGACCAAACTCCTCAGCAAATATCCTAAGCTTATATTCACCACCTCGGTCTATCCAGCTGTCTTTGGATGATATGCAGAACTAAACGATAGCTCTGTCCCCAAATTTTTCCACAACGTCCTCCAGAAATGTCCAACAAACTTGGTATCCCTGTTTGAAACTATGCTCCTGGGCAATCCATGGAGTTTCACAACCTTTTTGAAAAAACAGTTATGCAACATGCGTTACATCACTAGTCTTCTGACATGGAATAAAGTGTCCCATATTTGAAAACCTATCGACCACCAAAAATATGTAATCACTTCCTCTCTGTGTTCTTGGCAATCCCAACACAAAATCCATGCTTATTGCATCCCAAGGCCTCTCTGGAATAGGCAATGTCTGATGCAACCCAGTGTTCTGCTTCTTCCCCTTGGCATACTGACAAATCTTGCAGTTGTTCAAAAATTTATTCACCTCTGCTCTCATACCTAGCCAATAATATGAACAGGCTAATTGGGAAAATGTTTTATCATGGCCGAAGTGTCCGACTAGACCTCCACAATGATTTTCCTTCAACAACTTCTCCCTCATCGAACATCTTGGTATGCACAACTAGAATCCTTTGAACAACAACCCATACTGAATCAGATATTCAACCCATTGGCTTTTGTCTCTGAGTACAAGATTCATGCATGCTTCATATGTTTCTCCAAAATCTGGATCACTGGGATACATTTCCTTAAGGTGGTCAAACCCCAAGGTCTTGACTTGAAATTCATGCAGAATCAAAATCCTCCTGATCAATGCATCAACAACCTTGTTAGCATTTCCAGAAATATGTTTAATGACAAAAGTGAAATTTTGCATAAACTCTATCCATTTGGCATGTCTCTGGTTCAACTTTTCTTGTCTGGTTATGAATTGTAAAGTGTGATTGTCGTTGTACAAAACAAACTCTTTGGGCACAAGATAATGCCTCCATTTCTTCAAAGCTTGGATTATGGCATATAACTCTTTGTTGTATGTGGATTACTTCCGTTTATCTTCATTCAGATTCTCACTGAAATATGCAACAAGTCTCTTGTCTTGACTCAAGACCGCTCCAATTGCAACTCCACTCGCGTCACACCTTACCTGAAATATCTTTCCGAAATTTGATAAAACCAGAATCGATTGTTCAGTTATCTTCTCCTTCAATATGTTGAATCTCTTCTCAACCTCTTCTGTCCATTTGAAAGACTCACATCTTTTCTTCACTGTATCCATCATTTGAGCACTAATTCCACTAAAATTTCTGATGAACTTCCGATAGAAACTCACTAACCCATGGAACCTTCTTACCTCAAAGATATTCTTTGGTGACGACCATTCTTTGATCGCTTTCACCTTTTCGGGATCCATCTTCAACTCATTTGAAGAAATCACAAAACCCAAAAATATGAGCTCTGTCTTCATGAAAGAGGACTTCTTCAGATTAATCAACAACTTTTCTTGCTGCAACCTCCTCATCACCAATGTTAAATGTCTTAAGTTCTCCCCTTTAGTCTTTCTAAACACCAGCATATCATCTAGATACACAATCACAAATTTATCAATGAAATCCTTTAACACTTCATTCATTAGCCTCATGAAAGTACTTGGGGCATTCGTTAAGCCAAACGGCATAACAAGCCATTCATACAACCCCTCGTTCATCTTGAATGTTGTTTTCCACTCATCACCTTCCCTCATTCTGACATAGTGATATCTACTTTTCAAATCTATCTTTGAAAAATAGTTGGCTCCACTCAAGCAATCCATCAAGTCATCCATCCTTGGCAATGGAAATCTGTACCTGATAGTAATCTTGTTTATGGTTCTCGAGTCCATACACATTCTCCATCCTCCATCCTTCTTTGGGATTAATACAATTGGTACTGCACATGGACTCAAGCTTTCTCTGACCAATCCTTTGTCTAACAGATCCTGAACCTGTCTTTTCACCTCCTCATTCTCTTGAGGTGTCAATCTATATGTCTCTTTATTTGGTAGGCTTGCTCCTGGTATCAAGTCAATGTGATGATTGATTCTCTTGATAGGTGGCAATGAGTTTGGCAACTCATCCATTACAATGTCAACAAAATTCTCTAACATCTCCTAAACTTCCTCAAGAAAATATTCTAGTGAAGTACTGGTAAGTATAACTCTCGGCTTCCTTACTACATCAAACTGCATCTCTTGTTCCTTCTTTACTTCCTTTAGGAGTTCCTTCCCACTCATGAGAAGTATGTTTGCGCTGACTTCATCCTTCACCTTCTTCTCTTCAATCGACAACAACATATGTGCCCTACCATTCTTATCTAAGGTGTAAGTATTTGTCCTTCCATCATGAACAACATTACTGTCATATTGCCAAGGTATCCCCAACAAAACATGATAGACATCCATAGGAATCAAATCACACATAATCTCATCCTTATATCCCCCTATTGTAAATTCAACCAGGCATTGTTTAGTAATTGTTACCTGATGACCTTTCTGCAACCATGAGACTTTATATGACATTAGATGTGTAGTAGTCTACAGCTCTAGCTTCTCCACCATATCCATGGATACTAATTTTTAAGTGCTCCCACTGTCAATTATCACCTTGCAAACTCTGTCCTTTGTTTCGCAAGCTATCCTAGACAAATTGTTCCTTTTCACTAGATTTTCAGTCTATGGCTCTTACTTCAAAAGAACCTTCTTCATCATCAAGGATCTTCCATTCTCTGCACCTTTTGTCTCAGCATCCCTCTTTTGTGCTTCTGATACGTGAGCCTCTCCTCGTTTCTTTCTCTCAGGGCAATCCCAAGACATATGTCTTGTCTTTCCACATGCATAACACCTCACTTCTCCTCCTCTGCCTCTTCCTCTTCCTCTGGGAAAAGAAATTATACCACCACCCTGCCTTCCTCGAGAACTTCCTCCTCTCTCAGAGTGACTATGTGGTTTCTCCGCCTCATCCTTAGGATTCTGTGCTTTCTCTTGGGAAACTCCTTTTCCTCTATTCAAGTTTCGACCTCTGTTTTGTTGACTCTGCTTCCTAGCCAACTTCTCTTCTTCCTTCAACGCCATTTGATACACGTCCTCTACTGTCCTAATTATCGCCATACTGATTTCATCCTGGATATCATACCTCAAGCCATTAATGTATCTGAAAACTTTCTCTTCGTCTCTTTCTCTCTCTGTCCAGCTCTAATATTCAATTTGTAGAACTCTTCTATGTACTCCTTCACAGTCAATCCTCTTTGTCTCAGTTTTTGCATCCTCCTGAATAGATTTATCTGGTAATCCTTGGGTATGAATTTCGCCTTTAACTTGGCTACCATATGATCCCAACTCTTGATTTTTTTCTTGCCTTTGCTCCTCTTGTCAGCCTGCAGTTCATCCCACCACATTGCTCCATGTCCTTTTAATCTAGTGACAACATGTCTTACCTTTTTCTCCTCTTCGACATCCTCATAGTCGAAATACTTGTCCATTGCTCGCATCCAGTCAAGAAATTCTTTTGTGTCTAAGTTTCCTTCATACATAGGAATGTCAATCTTCGCTCTGGCACCCAATTTGACAATCGCTCTTAACAAGAGTTCTTCCACAACATCCTCGGCCACAACTTCTTCAACTTCTACTTCTTCCATTTTTGCCTTGCTGACGTCTCCAACATCAGGCTCTCTCCTTTGTGTTGTCTCCATGGCATCCAAGCTCGCACATAGTTCTATCATCTCCCTTTCCATAGCTTTTTTGGCTACAGGCGGGTCAACACATCTTCTCGACGGAATTGTGCTAACACTTCCGATACCTCTCCTCGATATCAGTTTAATCTCCTTTCTTTACATAATTCAATTCTATACTCGCTCTGATACCACTCCTGGCGCAACCTCCCTTCCCTCCAAAGGGCTAGGTGACCTCCCAGTCTTGGATCGTTTGAAAACAATAAGTCAGAGTGACTCCTTGGGTCTCTACAGACACCCGAAATAACTCTACCCACACACATAGTTTTCCTCCACAAGTGACCACGACTATGACCGTGGTTCCATCGCTTCGTGGTTCAGACTTTGGGGATATCCCAAATCCTTCCCTCAGATTCCCCCGAAACACTCTCCTCTGAGGTTTCAAACTCCCACCACGTGTCTCCTCTGATTTGCTGGTCCCACAAGGGTTCAGATCTCACAATTTCACGAAATTCTAAGGCTTCCATCCACAACCTCCAAACTTTTGATTCCCTAACTCCCTGATCTATCGCCATGTACTTCTCCGTGATCAATGGTTAGGATTGAATCATGACTTTGGACTTCACGATTCTCCTTCGTCAAGTTCCAAACTGGTTGAACTCTGAAGTATCGAAACACTTCCACTGTTATTCATCTTGAGATTTACTTCCTCAGCTCCCTCTGAAAATCTCTTTAACACTTAGTCGAATTCTTGGTCTGTGTACACCTTGCAACAAACTTTCACCCACAACTTAGCTTCTCCTTGTGGATGGCTTCCAGCTTCTTATGAATATCCTCCAACCACTTTCTGTCTCTCATGACCGTAATCACACTATCCTCCTTGAGATTTCGAGTTTGAAGACTCGATCACATACTCCTTGCGGACTTCAATGCACTCCCTATATACATGAGGTTTCACTATCTCTTCTGAGCTTTAGAGTCGAAACAAACTTGGTCACACACTCCTTTCAGACATCAATGCACACCTTGCACTCGCTCACTGAAGTGAAACAACTGAAACTTGTCTATCCCTCACAATGACTCATGCATTCAACAAAATAAATGCAGTCATGGATTCACGAACATAAATAATAGAGAATTGAAAAATAATAGAGACTCTACCATTCATTCAAATAGATACATAACCAACACACATTTAGGACAATATATCTCTGTTATATTCATCCAACTAAAACTTGTATACATACATACATTGTTCTTCACTATTCCTTAACATATGCAAGATAGATTCAGTTATTGCTCGGTTCTCTTGTATTCGTAGCAACAACGAACACCAACCTCTACTGGGTAATATATTACAAAGATTTATACAAAGAGGTTCTCTCCGAGCCTTCCCTCCAACTACTCTACGCTATCTTAATGGAATTGAATGCAATCAACTACTTAATGATTATTACAATAAATATTGTGTCGGACAGATGAGAGCGCAAGATCCAAATCCGTACTACGATGCAATTCATAAAACAAATGCATTCCCCCATCAATATTTCGTGATGGCTTAGCCTCCAAATATTAAAGACATTTATGACTCAAAAAGTTTTGTCAAATACTACATTGTTCTTTTGAAATTCAAAAAGTTTCAAAATATGCGCTAATGCGCCTAGCTGTCTTCCATGCTTGGACCTTTTTGGTGATGCTCCTGCATCATCCCATTACCCCATAATAAGAAGTCGATGTAATAATTTTTCTAGGAAGATTTAATTTGTAAGGAGAATTATCTCTAACTTCATTGAAATCATCAAACCCCTAAAACATGATTAAGAAGGATGTAGTCTTTTAGTGGAATGAGGTTGAGAAAGAAGGAGTTGAGAAAATCAAGGTGACCATTGTTGTCTCTCTATCCTTGAGTAGTTCATACTTTGACACATATTTTACCTCTATATGTTTGCATCTAATCACTTGCTTTTTGTCATGCTCACTTAAAAAGATGAACAAGGGAGTGCGTTTCTGATATCATTTATGAGAATGGGACTATAAGGTGTTGAATTAAATTATCTAGTAGTTGAAAAGCAATCATACACTATGGTTAAAGTGGTGAAATAATTTAGACCTCACATTTTGGAGAGGCACATGAAAGTTATTGTTCCACATTTAGGTGTGAGATCTCTATTTATCTAGAAAAAACTTAGCGAAATGCATGAAAAATGGATGACTGCCATCTAGGAATATTATTTAGACATTAATCCCACAACCATAGTTTATGGACAAGGCTGATGCAAATTATCACCTGAAGCATATCATTAAGTTGATCTTGTCAAAGTAGGTTGGGAGAATGAAGCATCCTCATATACAGTTGATGTCCTCTTTATTCCTATAGACATAGATTCATGGTATCATAATTTGAAACATTATTTGCAATGTGGATCTAGTCCTAGTCACCTAGCTGCAAAAAAAGAAGTGTTAAGACTGAAATACACTCAATACCAACTCATAAATGATTTTTTTTAGAAGAACTATGATGAAGCATTATTGACATGTTTGGAAAAGAATGACGTCGACATTAAGAAAATTTTGAGGTAAAAAATGAGTCTCAAAACAAAAAATGTAATGTCAAAATCAACTTTACAAGATCCAATCACATTTTAGAGGATGTCATCATCCATAGCAGATGAGTTGACATTGCTTGAGTTAAAAATGCTCATTTGTCGCTTTCTAAATAATGGATGACAACTCATAGTTAACCTTGGTAGTATTGCAAGTAAAATACTCATAATGAGAAACGTACTTATAAATTACTTTTGAATATAATATAGATGTACTCATAAATTAAAATACTTTTGAATATATAGAAATAAAATATTAATTCAAAATTCAAAAACATAATACATAAATTATACATATTATTCACACTTTATTTTTAAATTAAATAAAACAATTCATAATTATGAGTATGCAATTTTCCATAGTTAGTCATAATGCTAAAATTTTTCTAGATTGAACTATGTATCATGTTTCGAAAT
>JASDQU010737161.1:89431-103847 GCA_032191745.1 Picea mariana | reverse complement strand
GGGCATACATATGGCACCTGGAGGTTATAGTGGTAGTGCATGGATATATGAGTTGGGTCCATATATTATATTATATTAACCAATATATGAAGTTCGTTGTATACCACACACTCCATATATTAGTTAAGCTATTGTATGGAGTACATGGTCATTTCAATTACATATTTATATATTCATTTTTTTTAATTTGATCTCCCAATTTAAATAACGAATGAATGGTTCATCACATGTGTTATATTAAAAAAGTAGTACATTTTTATTTATTATATATATGAGTATTACTTTATACATACTACATTTCTTATTAAAAGCAATTCATAAAGTCAAAAATACTTTTATTTTTAGCCACATCAATAGAATATTTTTTTATTAGTTTTATTTCTAGACATCTTTTCAATTTAACTTAACCATAATTATATAGATAGTAGTGCAAGAGGTAAATTGTAAATATATCTTCCCTACAAATTAACTATCTCATAATTTTTTATTATATCTCTTAGGAGGCTCATTTTAGACTTTAAAATTCCCCTAATGGAAAGTGTTAATTGAATTACATAATGGTTGAATGAGTGGACATTTCTTTGGAGATATCATCATGCATAAGGTTTTAAGGGATGGATTCTATTGTCCGACATTGTTCAAAGATGCATGTGCATACATGAGAAATTGTCAAATATGTCAAACATGTGGGCAAGGAGAAGAAAGCTAAGATATCATTGCAACTCTTTGTTATTGACAAACATTTTAACAAATCAGAATTGGACATGATAGGTGAGATTAAACCTAACTCTTTGAAGAAACCAAAGTAAATGTTGACAACCGATGGTTTTTTTAAGCAAAATTTCGCCAATTTGGGTAAATTTATTTTTTTAAAAGAAATTTAGGCTAAAAACTTTCATATTTTCGTTAAAAGAAAAATTGTAGCCTAATTTATGATTATAGTTATGCATACGCTTATATTTTCCGCCTAAACATAAACATTTTCCATGAACATTAAATAATATTTTTAATATTTTTGCCAAACCAATGATTATGCATCCCAAATTTTTGGGAATATTCACTACATATGGATGATTAGTTAATCGAAACTACTATTTGGAAAACCATGAATTTCAATTGAAGTCATGTAAATTTATGTAGGAAAACAAAATGTTTCTAATAATTTACTTCTATTATTTTTTTTCATTTCTTTCAACATGTAGGTGGCATATCATGTTGTATATTAATGTGTAGATATTTTTCCATGTATATCTAAAGATATTTTCCATTGCCATTTATTTTGTTGTTATTTCCCTATAATTGATATGAAAGTTTTTTTTTTTCTCTAAATATTCTACTATGATATTTTTTGTTAATTATTTTCAATGATGCACATGTGACACTAATGGAATAGTGTTGTTGCCAAATTTAAAAGGTAGTAACAAGAAATCAATTGGTTATCGCCTAACATAAATGATATATATTTTTTACAAATATGGTTTGATCGTCAATTGGTTTGATAAGTTATGAATTATATGGTTTGAAAAAAAAAACATTGTTTACAATCACAAATTACTTTACTTTGTGGATAGATATTGTTACATTGACAAGTGTGAGCGATGCAAAAATGATCCAATTCTTGGAACAAAACATCATCACTGGGTTTGGTGTCCCAACTATGATAATGTTTGATAACACATCACATTTTTAATCTATGGATATAACTAGGTTTTCTTTGGAGAAAGGTATTATCTTGCATTAATTGGGAAACTAATATCCCCAAGGGAATGGTGGCATTGAATCAAAAGACAAGTGATTGATCAAGATTATAAAGAATATGGTGGTTGATCATCACCACAATTAGCACAATGGACTCTCTAATTCTTTATAGGTTGATCAAGTTACACCTGAAGTAGCATTGGGCACAATTCCATACTTCCTCATTTATGGAAAAAAGACAATTTTTCCATTTAACAACTTCTTGTCTTGTTTTCAATTATAATAAGTAGTAAGTGTTGAGAGCTCCTCTATAATGGAAAATAGAATTGACACTTTGTTTAAGTTAGAAGAGGAGAGAAAGAAATCCAAGCAAAAGTTTGTAGCTCAATTTTTTTTGCCAAGCACTAGTTCGATAAACATGAATCAAGTGACAAAGACTTTCAAGTTAATGACCTTTCCTTGAAGTGAACGAAGTGAGTGAGCCAAAGGGAAAACTTACAAATTCCAACAAATTTTGTTAGGACCTTACTTGGTGGTATATAAAATTGGCATTGTCACGTATCATTTGCAAAATATGTAAGGAAACAAAATCCTCCTTCCAACAAATAGACAAATCTTGAAGGGATACTTTAGATAGTTTTCCCTTAACACAACTAGCTTGTACATAGTATTTTTATTTCAAGTTTTTCCTTTTCTTTTAGTAATTATTTCTTTCAATTATTTCTTTTTTCTTAGTCAATCTTTTTATGATTGCTTTCGTAGAGTAGTTCCTTTCCTTTGCTTTCAAAATTGTTTTCACTTTCTTGTTTTGATTGCAGATCATGAATATTGTGAGAATGGTTTAATTAGTGGTTGGACCTAAAACATTCTAAGTGATTAATTCTTTAATGATTCCAACATCTATTTTGGTTAACAAGTCAACTCCTTGGAATAATCCATTCACATACATTAAATTAGTTGCTCATGAGAAGGTTCAAAAGTCAAAATTCTAAGGCTAAAAATCATAAGGGTATATTCTTAATACCTAGGCATGGAAAAATATTAATAAATACTAATAGAACACAATCAAGCCATCAATATTGTAAGAGACCACTACTTCACCCATCCACCAATTGCTAAAGAAACAAATTAAAGGAAAGGACTAGGAAAGAAAGTACATCTAATAGAGGGTAAATAAAGATATCTCCATTTGGGCTATGGACACCTGACTGGTAGTGGAGCAAGGCCAATGATGGCATGGTGACTCCATCGAGACTATGAACACTCATGGGTAGCAGAGAAACACCTTAGATATACTATATTCACGTAGGGGGGAATATTTCACCCAAATAGCAATAAGCCTTATGATTGTAATTTTAGTCAAAATCATCGATTCATGATCTAAAGAGAATAAGCCTCATCATTTCTTGTTTTAGTACATCCCTTAGTTACCTAAAGAAGTTTGGAGTGATCATTGATACCCTCGCAAAAAATGGTTTTATAGGGATTGGCTTCATATTCCACTTGGATTTTTATGAGAAGCATGTTGTGTCTTTCTACTTCCTAACTCATAACTTGACAGTTTCCTTACGTACATTCATGGATTCACCCAATCTGTCACCATTTATTGTGGCCTCAACTAGCCCCAAGTTGGAATATTTGGGGACTCCCGTTTTTAAATGTTTTACATTGAGATTCATCTTTAAATATGCATTTCTTGACTCATATTGCTTATAATGAATATCTTATGAATTTCATAGGAGTCATAGTTACTAATTAGTTAATGTTAATCCTCTAGACAAAACCCGATGTTAAGCATAAAGCCTCATGCAAAGCCATATATATTGAGTTGTTATATTCTATTGTTATATTGGTATTGTCAGCTAGACCCTTTAATTGTAATTATACCCTTGGTCTCTTGTGTGTGTGTGTGTGCACATGCAAACACACACACACACACGCACACACACACCAAGGAGACTTAGTTTTATGATCATCTCATCTCATCTTGTGAATTGCATATATTGTAAACGAATGTTTCCCTCTCGAAGTGGATTATTCATTGGATATTTCTTGGAGTTTGGTTCATAACATTTGGTTTCAGATCATATGATCTTAGGGTTTTTCTCCTTCAAGTGAGCCATCTTGGTGTTTTTTCTATAATTGTTTTTGGAGAAGTTTCAGACTTTGAAATTTTCAAGATACTAAGGAGACATAGGGAAGTCATTGTGGTAAAAATTTCAGGCCCAGGTTCATTATAATTTCTGAGATATAGCATGTGGAAGTTAGGATTTGTGACTAGTCTTTAAATCAATTTCAAACGAGTCATCTTGGAATTTTCTCTATAATATTTTTTTCAGAAATGTTTCAAACTGTGAAATTTTCATAATTTCGAGGAGAAATATCTAATTATTTGTGGTAAAAATTTCAACTTTTGGATTGTTTTACTTTTTGAAATACAAGTTGTGGAAATTAGGGTTATTTGACTAGTCCTAAAACTAGTATCAAACATGTGTTGTTGGTATAAGTGACATAACTAAATTTTGGAAAGTCCAAATTGAGTTCCACCAATTTATTTGGAAATAAGACAAACCATATTATTGGAGGTAAAAAGTTTAGAAGTAGATATGAAATATTGGACACATGGAATTCTGTACAAATTTGTTCCCTTGAAAGGGCCAAAAATTCAGCAAGTTTTGGTAAAGTTACCATAAATTTCACTTGGCACATCAAATTTTGGTCAAAACTGTGGAATTGAAGAGAAGAAACATCAAAGTCCTACAAACAAAATATTCATACTCAAAAGGGATAAAATTTCATAGATACATTAGGACAAAGGTCAACCATTAAGATAATCTTCTAATTAGGGTTTTAAAAGTACATAACTTATAATTGGCATAACTTTCGATTGGAAGATCTTCTTTTGGTCATTTAAAAATTGTGATGAAGAGAAAAAAAAGGAATATTATTATTTTATCCAATTTCAAGAGGTCCTTCAAGAATTTATACTCTTGGTAAACCTCCATAGATATCACACACGACATCTGAAGAAAGTGAAGTCTTTGAAAACATGTTATCCCAATTGAAAAAACAAGTTGGTGAAATGAGTGGTAGTGTGTTGAAACTTGTGGATTTTCCACGTTCACAAGAAACACTTAAAAGGGAAATGGAAAATTTAATGGATCAAAGGATATATTCCATGAATCAAAGGATAGATTGCATGAATCAAAACATGGATAAAAGGATGGAACAATTAAAAAATTCCATCTTACATACCCTAGATGAGAGATTCCCTAAAGAAGATACCAAGAGATAGGGAAATCATGAAAATGTGGAGAACATAAATATTGAGTTCCAGAAGCATGATTATTCATCACTCCAAGATCCACATCATCATGGGTTCCACTCAGCACCGTAGAACTACTTAATTCCCAAGATCAATATGAGGAAGTTTGATGGTAAAGATCCTATAACATGGATATTCTAGATGGAACAATTATTTTATCTACACCAAGTGCCAATCTTACAAAAGGTAACTATTGCATCCTTGTATTTAAAAAATGATCATTTTGTTTAGTATCAATGGCTTTGTAAAAGAAAAAGGATTTGATTACCTCTTAGTCCATTTTTATGGATGAATTGATAACACATTATGGGGATTAAGAGCAATGCATTCTTTAGTTAATTGAAAAATCTTTGTGAAAGAGGTCCAATTACAAAGAACATTCAACAATTCCAAAAACTAAGTATCAGTGTAAAGAAGCTTCCGATGGATAATTTGTTAGATCTCTTTATGGGAAGCTTAAAGGAGAAGATTCAACATGAGGTGTGTATCTTTGAATGTAAATCCCTAGAGCATGTTTTCAATGTAGCAAGGAAATTTGAAAGTAAAATTATAGCTACTAGAAGAGTGGTGACTACCAACTATAGAGAGAAGCATGTTCCCTCTCCTAACCTCACTCAACCTACAAGCTTGGCACTTAAACAAATGGATGAAATAAGAACAAAGGGACTATGTTTCAATTGTGAAAACAAGTATAGTAAGGGGCATAAATGCAGTGAGAATAAACTATTCTACATATATTGTGAAGAAGAAGAAGATCAATAATTGGAACCATCTCAAGATCTAGAAATAGAAGAGACTACTAGTCCAACCATATCTTGTCATGCATTGGATGACATCAGTACCTCCACAAACCCTCAAGCAAGAAGGATATGTCAAAAATAAAAAGGTAACGGTGTTGATAGATTCTAGTAGTTCCCATAACTTCATTAGTTGCAAATTATCGAAACTTCTCAATTGTTCTGTATATCCAACACCAAAGTTTCAAGTAATGAATGCAAATGGAGGTACCATAAATTTTTCAGGGAAGTGTCATAGTATTAAGCTGAATATGGGGGAATATTTATTAGATATTCCCATGATTGAAATCCAAATGGGTGGTGTTGATGTTGTATTAGGGGTCCAATGGTTACAATCATTGGGAATATAGGCTCTTAATTTTTAGGAACTTTTCATGATATTTTCCTCAAAAGGCAAGGAAATTGAACTCAGAGGTATCCAAGGGAATCACTCTAAAGTGATAAGCTATAATAGCATGAAACAATTACTCAAAAAGGGACACCATGGTGTACTTGCACAATTGTGCTCAATAGATGTTCAAACATCTATACCTTCTATTCTAATGGATCTCCAAAATGTTATCAACAATCATTCAAAGGTATTTGAAGAGATTTTTAAGGGTCTTTTGCCTGCTCAAAATCATGACCATGCTATTCATTTGCAACCAATAAGCGTACCTCCTAACATTAGGCCTTATAGGTATCCATATGCACAAAAGAGTGATATTGAGCGTATGATTCAAGAAATGTTAGAGGATGGCATCATTCAACCTAGCCAAAGTTCTTTCTCTTCACTAGTGGTGGTGGTTACAAAAAAGGATGGTTCATGGTGTATGTGTCCAGATTATAGACAACTCAACAAAATGACCACTAAAGATAAGTTTCCTATTCATGTCATTGATGAATTATTAGATGAACTTCAAGGAGCAATTTTTTTTATTAAGATGGATCTCCATTCTGGATATCATCAAATCAAAATGAGGCAACAAGACATTCCCAAAACAACATTTAGAATACATGAAGTTCATTATGATTTTTTGGTGATGCCATTTGACCTTACTAATGTAATTTCAACATTTCAAAGCTTAATGTCTATTTTCAAAACCTTACTTAGAAAATTTGTGTTAGTATTTTCTAATGATATACTAATCTACAACAAATATTTGGAAGAGCATGTACAACATGTTGACATGGTGTTAATACTATTGGAAGAGAAACAACTATATGTAAAGACTTCCAAGTGTTCCTTTGGGGTTCAAGAAGTGGAAAATCTATGTTATTTTGTATCTCATAAAGGTGTCAAAGTGGACCCTAAAAACATCAAAGCTATGATGGAATGACCAATTCCAAAAACCTTGAATAATATCATAGGATTATTAGTATTGATAGAATATTACTACAAGTTTTTCAAGCATTATGGTCTAATAAAAGGACCTCTAACATTTTTCTAGAAAAATGAAGCATTTTCTTAGACTCAAAAAACAACCAAAACTTTTGAAAATCTTAAGGAGGCTATGTGTATGACTCATGTCCTAGCCATGCCTGACTTCACAAAAACCTTTATTGTGGAATGTGATGCCTTAGGACTTGGCCTCGGTGAAATTTTAATGTAATAAGGAAGTCTCCTTGCCTTTGAAAGAAACCAACTTAAAGGCAAGAACTTACTCAAACCCATTTATGAAAAGGAAATGTTGGCCATATTACATGTAGTTACAAAATGGCACCCTTACCTAATAGGAAGACACTTCAAGGTTAAAAAAAAACATGATAGTTTGAAGTACTTCTTGTAACAACAATTATCTTCAGAAGAACAACAAAAATGGGTTACAAATATGCTAGGTTATGACTTTGAAATTATCTACAAAAAAGGAAAAAAATATGGTGGTAGATGCACTTTCAAGGAAAGAAGAAGACACAAAGGGTTTAATATGTGTTATTTCCATTCTGCAATCTAATTCGATGGAAGAAGCAAGGATAGAATGGAAGAAGATATCAAACAACATGCAAGATCATTTAACAACTACAAGAGGAACCAAGTTCATTATATAAATTTTCGTGGAAGAATGATTTACTATGATACAAAGATCGCTTATATTTATGTAAGAATTCCCAACTCAAACAAAAGGCCCTTTTGGAATTGCACACTTCTCTTATAGGAGGAAATTCATGGTTTTTGAAAACTTACCACATGATCAAGAAGGACTTTTCTGGGAAGGTCTTAAAAATTATGTTCAAAATTTTGTGGTTGAATGTGTGGTTTTCCAACAGAACAAGGGAGAGATATTCAATACCCCAAGTCTCCTACAACCATTAGCTATACCAAGTCAATATTGGGAACAAGTTTCAATGGATTTTATCACAGGTCTACCCAATTCTGAAGGAAAAATTGTCATCATGGTAGTAATGGATCGACTCACAAAGTATGCCCATTGTTTCTCCCTTTCTCATCCTTTTAAATACATTATAGTATAGATGATATTCATTGAAACATTTCATAAGCTACATTAAATCCCTAATATTATTGTAAGTGACATTGATCCAATTTTCACTGGAAATTTTTAGATTGAATTATTTTCTTGTTTGGGTACTCAATTTGCTCACAACTCCTCTTACCATCCTCAATCTGATGGTCAAACTGAGATAGTGAATAAATATCTAGAAGGGTATCTTATTTTCTTTGCATATGATAAACAAACACAATGGGTCAAGTGACCTAGTACAACACACCCTTCCATACTTCATCAAAAATGTCCCCATTGATGGCACATTATGGATATCATCCCCCATCCATCACATCACCCTTGAAAGGGAAAGTGAAGGTTCAAGAAGTGGAGGACCACATAGAGCACCAACAAGAGGTTCTCAAACTATTGAAGGATAATTTGGTTACTACATGAAATAGGATGAAACAACAAACAAATCAACATCATAGTGAAATGGAATTTTAAGTGGGGGATTGGGTATTTATGAGGCTACAACCATACAAATAGATGTCCATCAAGCAACAAAATAAGGACAATAAATTATCACCCAAGTATTATGGCCCCTATAAGTTGTTGCAGAGGATTGTAAGTATGGCTTACAAATTGGATTTACCTCCATCTTCACATCTGCATCCAATCTTCCATGTTTCTTTCTTAAAGAAGGTAATAAGTGACAAAGTACTAGTTCAATTTTTTTTACCAGAGATCAGTGAAGAAAAAAAAATCATACTAGAACCAGAAATGATCCTCAAAATAAGGGTTAAGCAGATGCCAAATCGAACAATTATTAATTACCTCATCAAGTGGAATAACCTACCAATAGAAGAAGCAACACGTGAAGATGATTTATTCATGTAGAAACATCCATGACTAATCAATTATTGAGGGAAAAACTTGTTTTAAAGGGAGGGGCATGTTACGCCCCTAGAAAAAGCCCCATGTTAAGCATAAATCCCCATGTAGAGCTTAGATATTGAGTTGTTATATTAATATTGTCGGCTAGACCCTTTAATTGTAATTGTACCCTTGGTCTCCTATATGTGTGTGTGTGTGTGTGTAAATACCAAGGAGACCTTGTTTTAGGATCATCTCATCTTGTCTTGTGCATTACATATATTGTAAAAGGATGCTTCCCCATTGAAGTGGATTATTCATTGGCTATTTCTTGAATTTTGGTTCATAACATTTGCTCCGCCCCCTTGTTCAGTATGAAACTTTATGTTTTTTTCATGTCTCTTGATCTTGATTGATCACATTTGATAAAGTCTCTCTTGTGCCTTGATGATATGTTTTCTTGTTTACATTACATGTGATTTGGTTTTAGTTGCATATTGCTTGCATGACTTTTCTTTTGGATGAGATTATCCTAGCTCATTGACACATTCCATTAATTGATTGGCTTATGTGAGCTTGCAATTTAAATTTATTCCATGTTTTTTGGTGTAGGTTTTCATGCTTAATTTTCATGGTTGATAACGAAAGACAAACAAGATCAAATCCCTTCAACAAATGACATGATATTGCATAAGAGGCTAGGTATCCAATTCACAAGTAGGAAATGAATAAGTAACATATGTCTATGTAGATGGAACAAGACTATGATGAAAAATGTGTCAAAGTATATGATAATGTCATTAGGATATTTATAATGAATAAATATCGCAACCAAGCAACCCACAATGTTGTGCCACATGATTCAAAATAATTGCAAGGAAAAAACAATGGAAATCATGGTGGGAATGCCATACGAAGTGGTGAAATGGAATATTTAGATGGGTATGTTCCTATGAGTAAAGTTTTTAACCTCATAAAATATCATCATGCTCGTTTGCAACTACTTTCACAAAACTCTCAGTTGAGTTTCTAGTGAAAGTGGCAATTTTAGCATGCATTTCCCCATAAATTCCTTTGGCACCCAAAGGTCTCCTTCATTATTTAAAAACTGATTTGTGGGTAAATATATAAATAATTTCAGTGAACTGAATCATTTACCATATGGAAAGGATGAAATATGCATATAGAAACTACAATTTGAGTGAAGCAACACTTTGTATGAGATTTATACTTAATCCCCTAATGGCCTTTTCCGGTTATTTTAGGTGGCCCATAAAAATTAGATTTTTAATTCCAAAATATTCTACAAGATATTTTTTGGGTCTACAAACTCACCACAATCAACAAAATTCAATTTTGAGGCTCGTAAGTTCCAAAATGAAAATTGAAAATTTTCTCATCGATCAGGCAGTTTTGGATTCCTAGATTAGGAAAGCTATCGACTAGAAGGTGGAATAGGGATTTTGGTCGATAGTCATTAGAAATATATTGGTTTCATATAAAATTAGAGACATGATTCAATGATATAATACAAGAAATAAGTTATGGTTTTGTTAAGTTGAGAAATCAAGGGATTCCACCAACACTCATTTAAATTTATTTTTAATTGCTAGCCAATACTTCTTTTAGTTTGTTGAAACTCAATGTTGCATAGAATAAGAGTTTAATTTTTTGTGACTAATGGAGAATTCACATTGTAGAATCTCCTTCAATATTTTGTTGTTATCTCTATGAAGCATTTTGTCAAGAAAACATCTAATTCGTTGACTTGAAGGACTTGTTGATTTCCCAAGCCATCATTTTTCCTCATGATAGATAAATCACTAATTTGGGAGGCCAAAAGTCCTTTAAAGTCAGTAATTGAACCTTGGTCATTGAAGTAAGAAAAGAAAGGTGTCAAAAAGTTTGTATATTTGGATAATTTAGCCAAGAAAAGGCAAATTTCTAGATTGGGAGGCCAATGAGTCTCCAAACCTAGTGACTAAACCTTCTTGAGCCTTAAGGTATATGATTTACCCCCAAAAGGAAAATCACTTATTCAGTGAGGTTACTCGTTTTCCAAACCAACTGATTGAGCTTATTGACCCTTGCACTCAACAACTTTCCCCTTGGGGTAAATCTCACTTGGTGTTGTTGGCTACCTTCCAAACTGAGCGATTGGACTTTTGGTTCGTGAACTCATTAATTAGCATTTAATTTTTGGATGCTTGCTAAGTGTAACTCCCATGTTTATTGTTAGATGAAACATTGTGGATTTTTAAAGCCATACACTACCCTATTTCTCCTTTTCTTCATTGTGGTGACTTTCTTCTTCTTCCTTTGGTTGTTTTTTTCTTTACTCATTGTGTTTTGCTAGTCTAATCATATCCAAAGTCATACCCACAAGTAGTTGAGCATTTTACCCATTTCCAGAGTGATGCACACTGCCTAAAGCCACAAGAGTATCACCGCCTATATATAAAATCAATTTATAGTCCATTGGGGTTTACAAGGTTGCATTTTCAAGTTTTAATGGTTGTCTATAGTTGGTTGTTAAAAACGAGATTGTGAAACCCTATGGAAATGTATTTTCATCTCTAGATTGAGGATGTTGTTTTTCTTGGTTTTCAAAGCTATCCATTAGCCAAGAAAATCAATTTTTCATGTCATGGTTATTAGAGATATGCAAAGTAGAAAATAAATTGATCTGCAAACAAATATAATGCATTTGAATTATTGGTCATCACCATAGTAAACAAGAAGAAATATTTGTTGTCCAAGATTTTGACCAATATATTTATTTTAATTTTCAACTTATGAGATTTTTCGATTGCATTATCTTGTTGTCTGATGGTTGCAAGATTGAAGTTTTCAATGATAAACTTTTTAGGAGACCAATCCCTCCATGCCTTTTCCTTTTGTCATGAATCTCATGTTTAAAGGAATGTTATTGTTTAATAAATCACCAACTGAATAATTTTATGAATATATCTTTCTTCCATTACTTGATTGAACCCTCACATTTCATATTGGAAATTTTTATGAAGAACTTGGAGAAATGGATTTTGAAGTTTGGCATATCATGTTTCAAGGCATTGCCATTCATGAGATTGTAAGGAAAAATGGAGTATCAAAAAATCAAGTGAAATCCATCATCATTTCACCAGTTGGATGCAAACTAATCCTAGAAGTTAAAATATTGGATATTTGGTATACCTTACAAAGTAGAAATCCAAGCCCATCTAATAAACTAATCCTAGAAGTTAAAATATTGGTGAAATTACAATGAATAAAGGTTGAACTTAACAATGAAATATTTAGGATCTTTTCTTTGTATGTTGTTTGATGACATGATTGAATGCTTATATTTTTGTATGCAAAATTTTATGTGCATATTTTTATGAAAATGGATGGGAAGAACTTTATTATATAAAATCCATAGCAAGAGCCATGGTTATTCATATTTTTTATAAAGAGTTTGATTCATAAAAGGCTTCTTGTCAGTTCAATGGCTTACTCATCTGCATTGTTTTAACCATTCAAAACAATGTTGCATCATCACTCATCATTGTACACATTGTGTGAATATTCATGTTTCCCATGGAAAAATAAATTTGTCATCTATAAGTTGCAAACCTTCCATGAGGATTTAATGAAGGATTTTATTATGCCATTTATTGTAGAATTTTGGCAAGAGGGAAAGAAATCCCATCATATTGAAAAAGCCTAAAGATAGCAAACATCAAATCCTTTGCATCAATGTTTTTTATTTATAATTTTTCACCACTTATATGAGGGAATCAAGATGAATTTTAAGAGGTTAAAAGGAATATTTAAAGCATGGAAAAACAATATAGATATGAAAGTTACAAAGCGGACATCCAAGGTAAGCTTGTACAATCAACAAAGGGGAGAAAGACTAAGAGACCTCCATCAAAAAAGACCAAGTGAAGGAACATGGTGAAGATGGCCTCCAAGAATGCATGAATTCCAAGGCAAAGAGGAGAGGAGGTATATAATGTGAAATTCACCGAGATGTGATGTATGAAGCAAACTAGTGCCCAAAGTCATTGTTTGGCCTAGAAACACAAGGGGACAAACTTGTTGATGCAAGTGCACATGAATGGGGGAATATTTGTAATTTTGGATATTTTTATTGTAAATATTTCCTCATTATACTAATTTGGATGAAGAAAAAATATTGTATAGTAGGATGGCCAGGTAAGATATGGAGGCCAAGAGTTAAGTAGGTAGAATGCTAAGATTCAAGAAAAACTTATAAAAAAACCTATGGATTCTTCCAAAGGGTACTCCTTTGGCATTGTAAGATATCTTCATATGTTGAATAGAGACATTGTTAGCATGTATTCTTATGCTCTTGAACATTGCGGATTATTCTCTCCATTCATAGTTTTCTTGAAGCTTGTGGGGATGGATGTTGTAAAATATAGATTATTCTCATGCTTATAATATCTATTCTTACTCATTATATGTTGATTTCTAACACATTGATATAAAGTAGGTTTCCTCTTGTTGATTTGTAGGCTATCATTGATCCTCAAATTTTCCCTGGTGTTTGTGCAAATTGTAGTTGGTGGATTATTTTCCATGCTCTTTCTACTTCTCCCTTTGTTTCATGCCAATCAATTCTTGAAAATGCTATTAGATAGGATGTGTTATAATATACTAGTATTATATTAGTGATAAATAGTTACATTTTTCATTACATTATTAGCTACATTTAATTTAGAACCATAAATCCAAATTACAATAGTCATGCCATAACTACGGATTTCACTACTTTTAATAGAGGAAGTTCGATTTGAACCCTTTAAGTGGGTGGAATTGTGAAGTTGAAGAGGGACATTTTACACACCAACACAAAGTTTCAAGTGTCTCTAAATTTAATAAACCATATTAAATAACTTATTGAACTCATACAATACAATCCACCCCTACCTAAGATTTTTTATATTGTCCTTCCTTTATTTTTCATATAATATAACTAATTGTACTTCCTTTATTTTTCATATAATATAACTAATTGTCCCTCCACAAAATTGTGACCTTTGATCCCTCTATCATGATACTAATTCATTTTACTTTTCCATAATTTTCTAGAACTCAAACCATAATCTTTCCTTTTCTAGTTTCTCAATCTCTTCCAACTTGTTCATCAAGGACTCCAATGCCTACAACCTTAGTCCACCACAATATTCCATATGTTACATGTATATTGGTTCCTTTCTAAATTCCAAATAAAATTGTGTGTGACCTATTGTATGTTTCCATGCTATCTAATAAGACCAAAACACAATATC
>JASDQU010737161.1:57915-76454 GCA_032191745.1 Picea mariana | reverse complement strand
CAGTCAAGTTGGCGAGTGGCACCCTTGGATCACGTGGTGCATCCTGAAGGGCACATCGCGCAAAAGAAACACAAGAAGCGAGTGACACCCTTGGAGCACGTGGTGCATCCTGAAGGGCACGTCGCGCAAAAGAAACGAACGAGGCGAGTGGCACCCTTGGAGCACATGGTGCGTCCTGAAGGGCACGTCGCATTGATGTTGATGAAGGAACAAACCTAGATGTCCCTAAGACTTTTAACACATTAAGAAATTCTTAAACAACTTCCCTAAATAATTGTCGCCCCGTTCAGAATCTAAATCTAAGTCAAAAACTTCTCTAGGGTAAAATTTTGTTTAACCTTAAGAAAAAGACCCTATAAAAATAAAAATAAAAATTTAAACTAAAACCCACTTAAGTAATAGTTTAGTCTTCATAAAATTCTTGGGGTAAATGAAGAGAGTAAGAATTTAATTAAAACTAGTGGATTTAAAAATTTCAAAGAAGAAATTAATTCTTAACTTGGGAAAGTATAAAAAGATATTAAATTAATAATAAAAGGAAAGGATTAAATAGCGCAACTGCCATTTTGGCTTTATAAAAAGGGGAAAGAAGGGAAAAATAAAAATTAGGAAACTAAGAATTGGAGGAAACATAATAAAGGAAAGAAGGGAACTTATGGTAAAAAGCGAGGTCAACATAGTAAAGAATTTGCAATTAAGAACCTTCTAAAATGAACTAAATTAGCAACTTCATTTTAGGGAAAGTATTTAAACCCGTAAGGGAATCTAGGAACACCTAGGAGTAAATTTAGGAGCAACTCTAGGTGGGTGAGCGAAATGAGACAATTAATAAATTTAAAGAAAATAATTATTGGAGGAAAGAGGGGGATGGACGACACTTGTGCGAAGGAGAATATTTAGAATATTTTTATTAAAACTAAATTTAAATATGATTTAGGGAAAGTTGGATGTTCTAAAACTCTATAAAAGAAAGGGAAGATGAGGAAGAAGGGGATGGGCTGATAGCATAACGTTGCGCTATCGGATTTGTGACTTGACTGATTACTTGTGGGGAGTTGGGTTTTCCGAGCTTGGATAGGAGTGGTAGCTTGGCCTTGAGAGGCGAGCTGGGAGATAGACGTACCATCTGGAGACTGTGTGGCCCCTTTATGGCTCGGGGGGCTAAGGGGGAAGCAGAGTACCCCTAGCGTTCGCTGGGAGGTATCGGTGTAGTCTCGACGGTCGACGAGCGGGATTTGCATGGAGCGCGCAGACGACACTCGAAGTAGGAAAACAGGCAATGGTACGCTTTTAAGTTGAATGATAGAATGTGGTAGGATGTATGATTTAGATCTGCATGTGTTCTTAAGTAGGTAAACTGATTATCTAGTTTCATGACTGAATTTTTAGCCTAGTTGAGTGATTGGTTGATTGATCTCCGTGACCTTCGTCTTCCCGCATGTCATGACCGCCCGGTGGTGTTGACTGTGACCCTTGTGATTACTTCCTCCGTCCCTAGACCACCAGTCCTCGCCTGAGAAGTCGACCAGGAGCTTGATCTACGGTCGTCGCCTCGGCGTTAAAAGACCTATGGATCTCAACGCCTTGCTTTTCTATGCGAGGATGGTGATGTGAAGGCGAACCTTTCAACCGCCCACCTCTATGATGTCCTTGTCAGATTTTTTTGTCTTGCGTCTTTCAGTATGACCTCTGCGCATGGTTGTCGTGCCTTCTTGTTGTGTCTCCCTTTTTTTTTCTGCGCCTTGACCGATAGAATCTCTGCGATCCCTTCGATCAGTTATCCTTATGACCTTGGTATTCTCTTACTGTAGTCAACATTTTTAGTGGTGTTCTGAGATGCGAAGGGCCTTTAACTTCAATCCACGTTGTTTTCTTTACTTATATCTGCTGAGTGTTAATGTCATAGCTGCAAGTTTCCATATAACTGCAAATTGTACATAGGCTTGCGATCCTTCCTTGAATTACACAGGGAATTTTGAAAGCACCACGCACAGAGAATCTGGTGTGTGTTTCCTGTTCTGGATAGTAATATTTTGGACAACGATTTATATGTATGGTAAAATGAATTTAATCTTCCGAGAATTGCCATGATTTATATTGGACAGCGACTTATATGTATGGTACAATGTTTTATAGTGGACAATGATTTATATGTTTGGGACAATGATTTTAACCTCATGGGATACCAATAATAATCGCCAACAGCTACGAATTTTACTAACCCCATTCCTGGATTTTTGGGCATTTAAACAATGGTTTTCTCCTTACTGGTGCGTTTGATAAGGGAAATTCATATTTATCTATTGCGTCTTGAATGACATCGATTATAGTAATTGAAATCCGTGAGTACAAGGACTAACTTGAACCCCTCGAAGCAAATAATGAGAATAGCGCTATTTAGGAGAATTTACGATTTCAAGAACCATGTTTTTTTTTGTTAACAAAATTTGATGACTGGCAGCAAGCTAATTATTTAATGGTGGACAGAGAGCTATCCTTCTTTATTTTCACAAAAAAATATGATGAATTGCAGTGAGTCCTTCTTCACCATGATGATCGTCACCTTGATGCAACCTTGAATTTCTCGTAGTACCTCTTATCAGTTCAGGTCAAACCAGGTGTACGCCGTGCTAATTATTGTTTGGGTCGCAGATTAGATAGCCACAAAAATAAATGAATTACTGTCTTCGTTGGCCATATAGCCTTACAGGGTTGGGAACCTTGGGCAGTTGTTATATACAGTGTGGCAGCCATCGTCTGTGAGTCTCTCAATACAGATCTTTACACTAAATGTTTTCTGAAGGGAACCCACTCCTCTGCAACGCGTAAGATGGTATCTATTCTTGATTTACGCTAACACACAATCATGTAACCTCGATATCATTATGGATCATCAGGAATTCAAGAAGATTTCCTGACACCAGATGCCAATCTTTCCTGACCTGATTGCTGGGCTTGGATTATATGGTCTAGGTAAACAGTTCCTTCTTATAACTGCGCGTTGTTACTTAGCCATGGTACGATTACTCGCTGACCATAAAAGGTGGTTGCCAGCGCTGGTTTGGCGGGGGTAATGTTGTTGGCCTCTGCGCATTTGTTTTTCTTTCCTCCTTTAAACCTTTGCACCTCCATTACTGCTCTGCTATCTGGACGTCTAACCCTGCGTTCCAGAATTTTGACCATGCCTCCATCTTTATTGACAGCGTTAATTTCGCATTCAATTTCCAGAAGTTACCTTGACAGCCGTAATACCCTCAACTGCCTTTTATTTTTGAACCTCAACCAGTTAGACCATCGAACCCACCTGTGCTTCTGGCCAAATTTGGACCAATTACACCCCTGTGCGTCTGGCTTTTTGTGATTAATGCTTTAGGAACATATTGAATCTCAGTTGAGGATAGTCCCTTATGTCAAGGGTCATTGAATGATAAGTGGTTTTTTTTTTTACCTTAACAACGCTCAGTTGTTAAGAGTGGATCAACATGCTTTTAGCCTATGGAATGGCAAGTAGCGGTTTCCCCTTTTTGCTCCCTAACTGTAGGTTAACGTTTCATCATAGCGCCTTGATTTTTGGAGTTGGGTTTTGAAGATGTAGTAGCCGTTTTAATGTCAAGGGAATTCCTTGTTAGATTCGTTATTGTAGATATTTAGATTGTAAGTGTGTGTTGGTATTAATTATTATAGTTTCCAATACGGGTCAAAAATTAATTGAAGGTTCCTATTAAGTAAAGTGTCCTTAAGATTTTTCTCTAAACCTTCATCATAGATTTATAAGATTGGGTTTTTGAAGCAAGATTCAAGTTTTACTTTCTTTAGACTTTATTGTTGGATAGCTCAAGTGTAACTATGTATGAGACGTGGCTTTACATGGATGACATAGTTCTCTATGGACAAGAATTTAATTATTTCAGTGGTCGTCATAGTTAAGTACTTGAGTTGTCTTAAATCTTATCGAACGGATATCAGACTTCATTGGAAGCCGATGGTCAAGATAGAGATTACCCCTAGATTCTATTACAAGATATGTAATTGTTCTTGTTCAGTAAAATACCTTTTTATTATTTCAAAAACTAACGAGATTTGGATTTTATTGGAAGTAAGTAGTCTAGACATACCTTCCTTAAATAATTCCTTCTTTGGAATCCTTTGACGTAACAATTCAAGGTGGAAGTGTGGATACTATGAGACCTTATATAAAATAACATAGCTTCCATCATGGGCGTAACTGAGTGTTTCAATGTCTACCTTTGCAAAACTACTTCCTAAGGCCTTCTTTAATTATTCTTGAAGGATTTATGAAACTGATTATTGTAGAGCGAGGCGTCCTAACCATTGCAAGGTAGGACCGGCGGGTAGTCACTCTTATTTGTGAGGTCAGTTGAGTGTCATTCTTGCTTACCGTTGCTTGTTGTGCATCTTAAGTCGTTAAGTAGTTGTTGCCGTTGCATGCGTCACATTCGCCGTCGTGTCGCGACGCAAGGTATAATGTCTTTAGTCCCCTTGTACACTCGCACACACCCCGAAAAAGAAAAAAAAATAATAAAATGTTGCACATGTTGTGTGAGGTTGTTGTCGTGACGATCGGGAGGTTCGTCACACCTTGTGCCTCCATAAAACTGGATACCAGAACGAAAATGGATCTTTCTTGAAGTCAACATTTTTCACTCTGGGAAAATCCTCAAATATATGACAATAAACTATAAAAAAAGCTAGATATGAAGTCATATAGAATTTCTTGGTCTTTCTAAGGCTCCCCAACTAAAATAGCCATGCAAATTATTTATACGGGTAATTTAAAGAGCACACCTCAACCTGAGTAGAACTGATGTTGTTCCTTAGGATTGTGAGTAAACTTTCGAGAAAATCCATTTGTTCATCGTGTGCTTTAACAAAATCATCAACTTCGACATTCTTGAATATCAAAGTAGGCTAGGGAAGTCTCAACATCCTTCTGAACACTAAAGGGGCAAACAAAATCGATGGTTTTCCTTGTATCTGGATAGTTCTTCCCTCTATATCAAAATTGTCATCACACCAAAGGACCAACTCTTTGAAGTCAACTACCTCTAGAATACACCCATCCAATGTAATACATGAGCTCCAAACTTGATTCAATTCCTTTTCTTCAGATAGGAGAGATGAGTACCACTTGTATGCTTGCGACCGCTGAAATTGGTGGTCTTCCTGTTCGAGGGTGTTGACAATGTCACCACAATATAAGTCCTTCCTTTTACTTTACATGTCTTTACGCAAAATTACTTTTTTATGAATAGGTGGTGCTCCTGTCAATATAATCTTTTTCAGTAGGGCGTTTAATTATTTATTTACTTTTACTACATGTTGCCTTGATTATCAATTGTCGTAGCTCTTAGTTCGAAGTTTCCAATATGCATGGTTTGATTTTAGATTTATGGAAAAGATTTTATGAAATTCATGCCACTTAATAATGGTATTGAGTTCATATAAGTGGTGGTTGATGTGGTGGTGGGAAATAAATGTCATATGGAATGGTGATATCATATCGGGGAGTATGAAAAATGATTAAGTATGGAGGTGTGAAGTGAGGGATGGAAAGTGTAATATGGTGAATGTGGAAATGCAGGATGTGGGGTTACGAGATATGGAGAATGAAAGGAGAGGTACTAGGGACTTCCACATCTGCATTGATGGAAAATACTAAGTAAAAAAGGTCAATTTTGTGGGTTGTGGAAAAAGGTGGATTATTTTAGAGAATGAGGAAATGCGGGATGAGGGGTTGCAGATCTAGGGAAAAGGTAAATGGAATCAAAGGGAGGACCCTGCATCTAGATTCATGAAATTGTTTAAGTGTAAAAATTAAAAAGGTGCATTATGGGTGATGGGGAAATAGGAAGGGTTTGTTTGAGTATTGCGAGTTTATGAGTTTGCAGGACGTGGGTAATTGCACAGTGAGGGATATCTTGGCCTTCTGTAACAAATAAAATGGCTAAGTGTTGGGATTATTGGATGGGGATTGGATGGGGAAAATAACTAAGTATGGACTTGTGGAGTTGCAGGTTTGCGAACTTGTGTACTTGGTAGTATCCCGCTATGCAACCTGCATTTTTAAAGAAAAATGGTTGACTATAGGATACACAAGAGACAAGCAAAAAAAAGACTAAGGATGGACCTTTATACACTAACATTGATCAACAAATGTAGATGAACAGAAGGATATTAGCAATGACTTTCAGGTTGTTTCTAAGGGACCATTTGTAGAGTTTGACATGAACGACTAAGTCATTCAAATTTAAAAAGTATGAAATTCATGGTTAGGTTGAATATGGTTCATGAAATTACTAAGGTTGTTTCTCATGAAGGTGGATGTGAGGATTACATTCTTAGTAAGCATCACTAAGAAGTGTTAAAAAGGGAAAGTCATGGAGGGAAAAGGAACAACTTGAGCTTATTCCTAATGTATTTTGCACAGTGAATCAACCACCCTTAACTGGTGCTAGGTATGTTTTAACTTTTATTGATGAATTTTCCAAGTTTAATTGGGTTTATTTCTTGAAAAACAAGGACATGGTCTTTGAGAGATTTGAATATTTTAGGGCATTGGTTGATAAATAACATGGTAAACCAGTAAAAGATTTGAGGTTTGATAATGGAGGAGAGTATGTGAGTAATGCATTTGAAGGATGCATATCACATAATGGTATCTCATGGAAAATATCAATACCTTATACTCCTCAACATAATGGTGTTGTTGAAAGGAAGAACATGACTTTGATTGAGACCGGTAGATGTTTTCTTCAGGAGAAAGGAATTCCAACTATGTTTTGGATAGAAGTTGTTACTTGCTCAAATTAGCTCCTCGGTAGGGTTTTATGAGATTCCTCTTGAAAAATGGTCTGGAAGGAAAACCTTAGTCATCAATATTACAACCTTTGAATTCATAGCATGGCCTCTTATTTTGGATGACAAGCAGAGAACGTTAGACACCAAGATTCATTCTTTCATCATGGTAGGCTAGTATGAGGAATTATAGTCCTACATATTATTTGATCCTATCAAACAATAAGTAATTAGTCACAAGGATGTTATATTTGATGATGATCATACTTTTGATATTACTCTATTGTCATCTTCTTTATATATCATGAGATTTGACTAATTTGTAGTATGGATTTATGACTTAGCTAGTGTGGTCTCTAAAAAAATCAATGTGGAATCTGGTAGGTCTTTTGAATCAAAATATTTTCATTTCTATGATGGGGAATCAACTAATAATATGGCTGAGTTTGTTCCTAATGAGTGAATTGTTGAAGTAATATATGCTAGGGAGATTCAATATCTTAAACGGATAACTAAAATAATAAAACTTGTTGGGAGAGACATGAGTAGTGAAATTGTACAAGGAAGACTCACAAACCAAAACAACAATTCAATGTTGCATTTATAGCATGCATGATGGATACCTATGACCCTGAAAACTATGGAGATGCACATGACATACCTAAACGAGAAATTGCAATGGTTGAAGAATACAATTCCTCATTGAAGAATAATACTTGGAAATTGGTTCCTTGCCCACAAGGAAAGAGTGTGGTAAAATGAAAATGGGTCTATAATACTACATGTTCACTTTGGATAATGTTTTTTTCCAGACTTGATTAGTAGAAAAGGGTTTTTATCAAGAAGGAGTTCACTAGAATGAGACATTTGCTCTTGTAACCAAGATGAATTGTATCTAAATCATTCTTTCTCTTACAACTAGTTTTCATTGGGAGGCACATCAAATGGTTGTGAGGAGTACCTTCTTACATGGGGATCTTGTTGAAGAGATCTATATGGAGTAGCCACCTAGTTTTGTGCAAAATCCTAATATTGTTTGTAGAGTGAAGAAATCTTTGTATGGATTGAAACAAGTGACTAGGGTAGGGTATACAAAGATTTATAAGTTCTTTCTCTATCTTGGTTTCAAGATTTGTGAATCAAATAATAGTATGCATGTGCTACATATGAATGGTGTAGTTTTATTAATTATGTTGTATGTTGATGATTTTATTATAACTGGGAATGATGGCGATTCAATTCTTGGGTTAAAGGAACAATTGAAGGATACATTTGAGATGACAAGCTTAGGTCTAGTTCATTTCTCTCATGGTATCCAAGTTATGAAATTGGATGATGTATCTTTATTTCTCAGATTAAGTATGTGTTGGATCTCTTAAAGAGGTTAGCATGGAAGATTGTAAGCCATGTTCTACTCATTTTTAGTATGGAATTAAAATGACTAAGTATCTGATTCTCCAAAGTTTGATGATATGATGTACAAATAATTTGTTGTAAATATTATTTATTTAACTCATAGTAGATTTAATATTGTCTTTTCTATTATTTTGGTCTTTAGGTTCATGCAAGGTCCGAATGAGAGTCATACAAAAGTTGCAAATACAATTGTTCAATATATAAAAGGTACACATGAGCTTGACATTAAGTATTTCAACAAATATTCAAAATAGCTGGTCTGATATATAAACTTTGATTGCACAGGTGATGGAGATGATCAAAAGTTCACTTCTAGGTATGTGTCTCATCTCGGGTCTTGTCCAATTATTTGGTCATGTAAGAAATAAAAGGTTGTTTCATTATTAATTATTGAAGTTGAATTTAGAGGAGCAGTGAATTCTAGAAGTGAAGCAAGGTGAGTTCACAACCAAATGTGTGTTCTTGGATTTCCTCTCCAAGAATATACTACAATGTATTATGACAATCAAAGTGTAATACAAGTGTCATAGAACCCTATTATAACTCATAGAAAGATGAATCATTTGGAGCTTCATGCACACTATCTCATAAATTGGTACAAGAGAATGTGGTGTCCCTTGCCCACTATAGGATTGATGATCATATAGTTGATATATTTATGAATCCCTTGACAGAAGAAATGATTGATAAATTATGGACATTGTTGGGGCTTCAAGAAGCTAATATTACAAGGGCGATGTTTTTCCAATGCCACCACATAAATTCTCCAAGTTGTGTGTTATGAGGGGTGTTGGAAAGTGTAAACCCAATTTAAGCTAGATTAGCGTGTAGTGTGATCAACACAATGATATGCAACTACGATGTTAAATTTGGCACACTATTAAGAAGCACACAAGAGTGCTCAACACATGGGTTGTTGCTAACAATCTAGGGTTGACTAAGCACATGAAATGTCGATGTACTTAATCATTTTGGGACCATGTTAAGTGATCAAGTTGACCATATCAACCTTGATTGGGGGGGGAGTTGGTTAGATATTCAAGCATAAATAAATGAGCACATGTAGTGAGTATTAAGAAGATGAAGGATAATAATATGAGAAATATAGGTAATGAATACACATTGCATGTTATGTGCTTCATTGTTATAACAATGTTTATTGACATCAATGACTCCTAGCTTGAATTTGCTTGTTTGCATGCACTTGTGATTACTAACACTATGGATTTTCCCTCTAGTGCCCTCCATCATACAAAAAATGGCGGACATACTCAAAGTGTCTTAGATACACCTATATCAAAAATAAACTTGCATATCAAAATCCCATTCTTCATCTTTTTATACATTGCCAATGCGATACAAGTGATCAAGTCCTACATGCACCTTCTTTGGTTTCACCAAAATATCAAAATTGTAGTCCTAGAATACCATGAGCCACCTACTTAGTCTTCTTGGTAATATCAACTTATTCCCCATGTAGTTCGATGCTCAAGGGTCCACATAAAAGGTGAATGTATCTTCTAGTAGACAATGACAATTTTTTTGGAGCATGGAGATTATCCCCAATGATTGTCTCTCTATAGTTATGTGACTCCTTTCTACTAGTGCTAGGGTTTATTCTAGCAAAGTGCATCATATGATCAATTCTTTTCTCTCTAGGTTATTCCAAAATAACTATGATTAGAGTGCATGATGCACACACATAGGCATGAAAGATTTTGTTTTAGTATGAAAACCTTAAAATTGATGCATACATATTTTTTTCCTGAAGTGTCCAAATCTTATCTAACACTCAATTGTACACTTAAATGTTGTGTGTTAAATAACATTTCCATTCAAACTTGTGTACACACACCCTTTAACAATTTTTGGATAATAATTTGTATGTCCCAAAAATTATTTAACCTAATTTTTAAAAATCATGTAACAAATTTGATTAGTAAATAACATTACAATATAATCTTACAATCTACCTTAATATTAATTAAGGAAAACAAATACATAGCATACATCTCTTTTTTTTCAAAACTTTAAGTAAATTGGTCTATTACATATTAACCATTTAAAAAAAACTAAAATTGCTTATCATTTATCCCATACCACTAGATAGGAGGGTCACATGGGCTCATATTAACCTAATAACATTATAAAATAACAAATTAAAATTAAAATGCCGAAAATGAATTTGTGTTAAAATCCACGTAATAACAAAAACATGAAATAAAAATTAAAACGCCGAAAATGAATTTGTGTTAAAATCCATGTGCGTTACCCAAATCCTTTGAATGACTCTATTGTATATATTTAAAATGTAGAATTGCAAAGAAAATTCTTATAAGAGCAATTGTACTTAGAGAGAATGATAGTGTAGGAGTGTGAGAATGTGGGGGCGAGAGTCAGCCAAAACCATTTTTTCATCCTTTCCCAAATGGGATACAATTTCCAGGTGAACAGAAAATTTGTGCCTTTTTATTTATTTATTATAATTATTTAATTTATTTATTTTATCAATACATCATTTTAATAATAATAATAACTAGCATACCCCTAATCGGGAGAGAGGTAATGCCTAAAAAAATAGAAAAAAAAACAATATAGTTTTTTTTTTTTAAGTTTTTTTTTATAAGTATATTATTTCATGAGTAGCATTGTAATGGTATATTAATTATGAGTAGAAAAATTATTTGTTGCAAGGTGTTTAGGTCAAAGTATGATTGATAGGTATTTGGTAGTAAATATTTGAAATTAAAATTATTTCATATCATGTATAGAAGTATGGACCAAGTCAAATAGTTCATGTATAGAAGTATGAGTATAACATAGAAGAATCTAGAAGGTATGGAACAAAGAAGATAAGCGTGCTTATTCTTGTCTTCGTAGTGAGACATAAGCAAGATCCTTCATTTTTTCATAGCGTTCTAAGGAGAAGGCTGGTGCTATTCACATTCCTTCTATAGTAGTAGTGTGTGACATTGTCGTGAAGGTCAAGCCTTGACGTTCAGTGTTTCCAATGTCAATAGTAGACCTTGTCAAGGTCATGCCTTGAGATTTATGGATAGTCAATGTCCAGGCCATCTTAAGAGGGATTTGTTTCTTGTTACTCTGTATGGGTGGAATTGGTACATGCTTTGGTTGGGTTTGGTCCCATGGAGGGCCAATGTATTTATCAAATTACACAACAATATATGTTGGCAAATTTGGAGGGTTAGTTCCTCGTGCATATACAATTTGCATGACTAATCCGAGAGCACCATTGACTAATCCTTCTTGGACCCATAAATTGCAGGATAACATAACTCGTTGGCCTATACATGGCAAGATATGTTTTTCCAATTGATCATCATCATGATGGTGTGCATTTGAAGCTTCAAGTAATTTTGCAGCACTGCATGCGATTGACTTATTCAATGATTGAAGCATGAACTTGTTATGGTTGTCGACAAGAATGTTTGTTGCAAATAGGTGGATTGAAGAATCAAACAATAGACGTTCTTCAATGGATAAGAATCTGTCAGTCCTAGATTGAAGGAGCTTCCAATCATCAATGGTTGGTGTAGCATTGTGAAGGTTGGCTAACAACTGGTGGAAGCAAGATTGGCTGATAGAGATGCCTTGTTGCTGGAATATTGTTTCCAACTTGACTACAGTGGTAAAGGTTGTCCATAAGCTTCTGCCTAGATTTTCTCATGCATAAAGAGGTTTGTCCATTACTAGTGGTAATTGACCCAAGTCACCCACAAGAATTATTGAACATGAACCAAATGAGTAGTGATTTTTTTTTCTGGAAATGCCTGACGCAAGCGACTTTCAATTTGCACAAAAAGTCTAGATCCTATGAAACTCATCTCATCAATTAGAATGTAGTGAATATGTTTTATCTCTTCTTGGAACACTACAAGGGACTGACCATGTAAAGGCCTTATGTCCTTGATAGGAATCCTAAGTCATGCATGTATAGTGGTCACATGTATGTTAAATGTTGCAACTCCAATAGGGGCAAGAAAACACCAAAGTGAATTGGGAGGTGGTGATGTTGTTTAAAGACTGTGGGTTTTGTGTTTGGGAGGATTTAAAACAATGTAACTATAGATAGTTAATGTTTAAAGTTTTGGACCAGTGATTTAGATCCCCGTTCTTAGTACATCAAATGCATCTAATAAATCCTATACAACCTTTGTGTGAAATTGAGTGAATCAACATATTTGGACCTACAACGAACAAATGAAACAAATTGATCATGAAAACAAATAAAGCAAACAAAGACATGAAACACCGAATAATAGTCCTAAAGCAGGGGAAAGGGAACGACAAAGTGAATAATGACGATACAATGTTTGAAGATAAGAAAAGTGTGTTGAATCAAATGATTAAGCATCAATGAAAAAACATTTGTTTGGTACGATTCATGATTAACAATTGTTGCATGGTTCACAAACAAAAAACCACATTCCCAAATAAATAGATGCATATGCAGAAGAAAATTTGAAGTTGCAAAGTGAAAATGAATTTAAAAAAAAAGAGAACAAGTTTGGTTTGACAAAGAAAGCATGAAGACAAATGTGGATATCACCATATTAATTGGTTTGATAAAATTAGGAAGTAATGACTAAATAGCTTTCTAATAACTAAATATCCATTATTGTTAGTGTATTTGATGCAAATACAACTTTATAACAAATCACTACATGTGGTGAAATTTATATTTCATTGCATATGTTGAATTCTATGTTTTATTGCATGACTATTGTTGAGGGAAATTCAAACCAAGAACCAAACATTAACTATTTAAATAGACATAAGAAGAACAACTCAACCCTCTACTCAAGTACATGAAGAGATGGATGGGAAATGTTTTAAAGATATAGATATTCTAAACACTCATGGTAAGTAAATTAATATCCCTGGTTAGATACATACTAATGAGATTTGAACTTTAAACTCTCAACAATTATCTCATAGTGCTCCATAGTTTTTGAGAGATCCATCAACCCACACTTCCCACTTAATATGTTTTGTGCTTTATGATTTAAGAACAATCAATTTTACATGCCATCGCATGAAATGAAAAAAATTAAAAAAACTCGTTTGAATCTAGTTGAACAAAATTTATACTTTGAAAGTACATATATGGATATGGCTAGAGGCAACATCCATGCATCCCATCCAAAAAATTTACAACATATGAAAAGGAAAAAGAATAAATGCACGAAGGAGGCTTTAAAAAAGCCACTTACGTTTGGTAATACCAAGGATAAATAGCAATATGAAGAAGGGTAGAAAAATAAATAAATGAACCAAGGAATCTTTAAAAACCCACTTACATTTGGTAGCACCGAGGAGAAATAACAATATGAAGAAGAATAGGAAAGATATGAATCTCCACATAGTGGCAGAAAACCCACTTGGAATGTCCATATGTTGGTGTTGGGAAGACAAACATAATGCTTTATGTGTTCGATGCTCATAATAACTATACATATATTCCATTTCTATACTTTTTATGTACATTGATTCTCCCAAGGACACTATATTTAAACCAAAAGCAAATCGTATCTTCTCACTTGTTCTCTAAAGAAAACTTATATAACACTTTAACCTATACTAATAAGTAAAGTTCACATAATAATACATACATAGAGACATCCTCTATCACACTCACTACATGTGATTAATAATACTGAACACAGTATCTTCAAATACACATGTCAACATCCACATCATACCTAATCAAATCAAATGACCAATACCATAACTGATTCATGAGGACCTTGTTTAAGCATTATAAGCACCACATTTAAGTTTCACGCTTGTAATTATATGAGAACGAGAACGGATGACCATGCGGGATTAGACCTTTCGACCTGAGTTTAAGAGGCGTCATTGAAATTAAGACTAATACTTTGGCAGAAAAAAAGTTTCACCATCAGCGACGATCAACGAGCACATGTAACAATTGAATATTCAACAAATCCCACAAGCGGTGCCAACTCCAAATCCCCTATTTATGGTAGAGCAGAGCTTCAAAAAATCAAAGAACCGGTGCCAACTCCCTTATTTAGAGAAAAGAAAGAGCCCTTCTATGAATACGTCTTGAGATCAAATCACCATGACTCCATCAACTATTTTCTTTCTGTTATTGTAATAACTACCATTATGGGTTCATGGGCAACAATTGATGTCTTGAATGTCGTGCATAGCGACACACACATGACATAATTTATCAGAACTTCGTGAAATATTACTCTGTATCCACATGTTTGTGTTTCGTCACTATCTTCCTACCGAGGGCCTCTGAAGCCCAAGCAAAGCGATCTTGTGAATGCAGTCATGCATATGAGCCTCATTAATTCCCACAACATGTTTGTTTGGTCCGCGAGCCCAAAAACCAAAATATCTAGGATGAGTAAAAGAAAAAAGGCAATGTTAACGGATAATATAGAGAATTTCAGAACCACCACATACCAGATTCACCAATCTCTGACGTAGATGAAGCACCACCTGAAATGAAACACCTTCAACACTCAGATGAACACTGCCCTTACACAACTTCCCTTACCAACGAGGACTCTGTATCAACAACTTCCATGTGGCTAAATAAGAAATGATTCTATATAACTTCAAGCGAGAGTAGAGTGATTTTTACATTATGGTGTTCATATTTTTTATTGAAAAATAAATTAAATACAGTTAGATTATAAAATCTCAACAATGGATATTTACCAATATCCAAAACATGGATTAAGAGTTTCTATATTTTATATTTGACATAGAAGTTTCATTTGAATCATGATTTCCAATGTTGAAGGCGCCGCTCCGCATCATCTCTCAATACGAGGAGGTTTCCATCACACACAATCTTGCTATAAGAAAGTTTCATGTTTCCATTCCATTCCATCAATATTCCAACCTATTGTTCAATCCATTGCTCTCAAAATTCATTCAGACTCTTCCCCCAATTTCAGTCTGCAAATTCATTCGTTTTCTTCCTCTGTATTTAAATTCATTCATTTTCTTCCTCTGTATTTAACTTCATTCATTTTCTTTCTCTGTATTTAATTCATCAAGGTGTGATGGAGGCACGGAACATGGACATAACCCTCATCTCGGCCCATGATCTAAAGAAAACGAGCATGCTCTCCAAAACAAAGGCCTACGTAGTCGCATGGATCTCCACCGATCACTAAAACAGGCAATGAATGTCCGTGGACAAGAACAACGACACCAATCCCACCTGGAACCATGCTATGAATTTTACCGAAGGAGTGGGCACATGAACTATGGATACTTTATACAAACTTGTACAACTAAATAAGGGCCAATTTGTATATGAAGAATTAAAATAAAATCAAATAATTATGGTTCACTTTTGCAAATCCCAAGTGCACTACAAATGCACCTGTGCATCGTGTACACAAGGAGTGGGTGTGTGCACCTTGACTATCTAAAAAAAAATTGTACGACTAAAGTGTCAAGTTTTACATGGAGAAGAATTGAAATAAATTTTATTTTTCTTTAACTTGAATATCAAAATTGGACATAACTATATCTACTTAAAACCATAATTCCACTACACTGAAACCCTCCTTATAGGAAAATACCATTTTCTCAATATCATAAAATTGTACAAGCTAAATTAAGAGAAAATAGAGTTACGCACTTTTGCATGCCATACCTAACTATAGTATTTATCAAATTAAATGTATAGTAAATTATTTACAAAAAGTTATTGTAAAACCTTACCTAACAAACATGTTTTCTTGGCTTTCCACCTTTGCATGTAAAGTTTTCCATTGTTCTTCCAACTTTTGTATTTCCTTCCTTGGGAAACCGTAATATTTCTGAATCTATTTTCTCTCCTCCTTTGCCTCCTAAATCTTTCAAGTTACAACCCTTAATTGCACAAAGAATAATTGCACAAAGGATGACAAAATGGAATTATTCTTTACAAAATTGACATAGGAAAAAACTATACAACGTTCTTTCCAAAATTCATAACAAAGTGTTATGTATTATTCGCAACATTCTATTGTATTTTAACTACTTTAAGAAAATGTATTTTGATTTAACTGTGTTGTAACTCAATCTACTAAAAAGAGAATTCCACTCTAAAACAAATTAAATATCATAAATGGATAGTAAATTGTCGACTAAAAGTTATTTGTAAAACTTTACCTAACAATTTTTTTCTAGGATTTCCACCTGAAAGTAAAGTTAACCAACATTATTCCAATGAATATTTCAACCAATTTCATCCATCCTTTTAGTGCGTGAGCGTAATGGCCCCATTTTGCTTCCAACTGGGGAGCAAAGAACCCTAGGTGATACCTTCCAACTACTGACTTTCAGGTTCGATTGTTTGGTTCTGTCAGTATCAATTAATAAGTTTATCTATGTAGGTAGGTCCCTTTCTTAACTATTCAAACATTTGTTCCTACCTTGGAAGATCATAATATTTTTGGTTTTGTTTTCTCCCCTTCTCTAAGTTGTAAATCTCATGACTTACACACACAATAAAGATAACAAAATGAACTACCCTACTTACATAGAAACAAATATGCAACTTCTTTTCAAAATACATAACAAAATGTCGTGTAACATTGCAGTGTTTTTAAAAGTATAAATGCATTTAGAAACTTTTAAGTTCTCCCATACAATTTTTTCACATTTCATATTAACATTTTCAAAAAAGATAAAATGTTAAGAACATATTTAAGTAAAAATATTAAGTTGTCCAAGAAACATTCATGGAATAAACTATTAAATACGACTACACTTCAAGACATGATGTATAAGACATGTTGTTCAATTTTGGATTTTGATACTTTAAATTTATTATGGTTTTTTATCCTTTATAATTTTTTTCCTTTGTGGTTCACGGCATGAATCTCCCTACGTCCACAATAATCCCCCCCGAAATCTGAAGAACATAGAAAGCATATTGGCTCATAGAAAGCATCCTGTCACATAAACAAGACTCGAACCTAGGTGGAGACGAGAAAACTCCCCACCCCAACCAATTGAGATACAACCACTTGACTCTTTAGACTTATTATAGATAGTTGACACACATAAATTGTATTTATACAATTTCTTTTTAAATCCACAACACAAATCCATACAACATTTATATGAATACAAATATTTACCAAAATCTTTGAATTTCTTGCCTCCACACTTTGAATTTCTTTCCCCCACATTACGAGGTAAATTTCCCATTAATTTATGTTGATTCTCATGTTTTTCTAGGAATGCAGAGTCGGCGGGTGGTTCCATGAGTTTTTTCAATGGGAGAACAATAATGGTTCACTTCATTGTTGTTTGTTTGACATCAAGTTGGCCCTGAACGCATGACCTAGTAGATCTCACCTGTCTTTGTGCACTCGGATCAAGCATCTTTATCACTTGCAAGCATGCTCGCCACTGTCAAGAATTTCAACTTTCCACTCCCACTCCGGGTTATTACTCCCACCATCATTCCCTTCCATATGTTAACCAATGGGCTTGTCCCTTCCTCCATCTAACTCTGAAGATCACCATTTCCTGCAATCCCTTCCTCCAAATCCTCATCGATTTACAACAATAGTTGCTCATCTCCAAAATATTTGCAGCCCAAAACCCGATGATCAAAGTGATGGTAAATAAATTGAAAATAATGTGTATATCTCAAAACAGGGTAACGTGAAAGCGAAGAGAACCGACCCGTAGAGGTAGTGTGCGATCTCATTCGTCGATAATGTACACATTGGATACAACTATTGGAAAAATTGGCCTCCAATAAATGTATCGTCCGCATTAGAATCCCCTTGAATGAATTCCTCAGTCCCGCCACCATCACCGTGCAGTTCGTCAGCTACTAGGTCTGAAAACTGTCCGAAAAAGCCAAGGGGCTTCTCAACCTCTCTGTGAAATTGGTCGAGAAGGTTGAGGTCAAGAAACAACAGCAGCTGTAGGAAGTTGTAGGCTCATATGGTGCAGCCAAGGTGGAGCCTGTGAACGTGTATCCAATAGGGTCATATGGGGCAACAAAGGTGGAGCCTGTGACCGCTTACCCAACCTACCCACCAACCGGCTTCTCCTCGCATCTGCCACCGAATAACCAGTACCCTCCACTGCCGTATCCACCCTAGGCAGGCTATCCCTCGGCCCCGCCTTACTACCAGAGTTATTCTCCACCTCCCTACCAGGGTTACCCTCCAAACCAGGGCTACCCACCCTACTAGGTTTATCCATCCATTGTTCCTACAACGCAGCAGCCTCCAAGGAAGAATAATAAAATCGGGATGGATTTTGGAGTAGGCTTAATTGGT
>JASDQU010737161.1:37501-47897 GCA_032191745.1 Picea mariana | reverse complement strand
ATGCTAATGTGAAAACTCAATCCACGTATCCCACGTAATATAACTAACTTAATATCCCCCCGGGGGCAACTCAATTGGCAAGTGCCATGATATTAAGTGTTATGTTCGATGAGGTTCCAAGTTCAAATCCCCTTGATTTACCAGCGCTTTTGGAAGGGGCATACGTATGGCACCTGGAGGTTATAGTGATAGTGCGTGAATATATGAGTTGGGTCCATATATTATATTAGATTAACCAATATATGAAGTTCGTTGTATACCACATACTCCATATATTAGTTAAGATAATATATGGAGTACATGGTCATTTCAATTACATATTTATATATTAATTTTTTTTAATTTGATCTTCCAATTTAAATAACGAATGAATGGTTCATCACATGTGTTATATTAAAAAAGTAGTACATTATTATTTATTATATATATGAGTATTACTTTATACATACTACATTTCATATTAAAATCAATTCATAAAGTCAAACGTATTTTTATTTTTAGTCACATCAATAGAATATTTTTTTATTAGTTTTATTTCTAGACATATTTTCAATTTAACTTAACCATAATTATATAGATAGTAGTGCAAGAGGTAAATTGTAAATATATCTTCCTACAAATTGACTATCTCATAATTTTTTATTATATCTCTTAGGAGGCTCATTTTAGACTTTAAAATTCCCCTAATGGAAAGTGTTAATTAAATTACATAATGGTTGAATGAGTGGACATTTCTCTGGAGATATCATCATGCATAAGATTTTAAGGGATGAATTCTATTGTCCGACATTGTTCAAAGATGCACGTGAATACATGAGAAATTGTCGAATATGTCAAACATGTGGGCAAGGAGAAGAAACCTAAGATATCATTGCAACTCTTTGTTATTGACAAACATTTTAACAAATCAGGATTGGACATGATAGGTGAGATTAAACCTAACTCTTTGAAGAAACCAAAGTAAATGTTGACAACTATTGGTTTTTTAAAGCGAAATTTCGCCAATTTGGGTAAATTTATTTTTTTTAAAAGAAATTTAGGCTAAAAACTTTCATATTTTCATTAAAAAAAATTGTAGCCTAATTTATGATTATAGTTATGCATACACTTATATTTTCCGCCTAAACATAAACATTTTTCATGAACATTAAATAATATTTTTAATATTTTCGCCAAACCAATGATTATGCATCCCAAATTTTTGGGAATATTCACTACATATGGATGATTAGTTAATCAAAACTACTATTTGGAAAACCATGAATTTCAATTGAAGTCATGTAAATTTATGTAGGAAAACAAAATGTTTCTAATAATTTACTTCTATTATTTTTTTCATTTCTTTCAACATGTAGGTGGCATATCATGTTGTATATTAGTGTGTAGATTTTTTTCCATGTATATCTAAAGATATTTTCCATTGCCATTTATTTTGTTGTTATTTCCCTATAATTAATATGAAAGTTTTTTTTTTCTCTAAATATTCTACTATGATATTTTTTGTTAATTATTTTCAATGATGCACATGTGACACTAATGGAATAGTGTTGTTGCCAAATTTAAAAGGTAGTAACAAGAAATCAATTGGTTATCGCCTAAGATAAATGATATATATTTTTTACAAATATGGTTTGATCGCCAATTGGTTTGATAAGTTATGAATTATATGGTTTGAAAAAAAAACATTGTTTACAATCACAAATTACTTTACTTTGTGGATATATATTGTTACATTGACAAGTGTGACCAATGCAAAAATGATCCAATTCTTGGAACAAAACATCATCACTAAGTTTGGTGTCCCAACTATGGTAATGTTTGATAACACATCACATTTTTAATCTATGGATATAACTAGGTTTTCTTTGGAGAAAGGTATTATCTTGCATTAATTGGGAAACTAATATCCCCAAGGGAATAGTGGCATTGAATCAAAAGACAAGTGATTGATCAATATTATCAAGAAGATGGTGGTTGATCATCACCACAATTAGCACAATTCACTCTCTAATTCTTTATAGGTTGATCAAGTTGCACCCGAAGTAGCATTGGGCACAACTCCATACTTCCTCATTTATGGAAAAAAGACAATTTTTCCATTTAACAACTTCTTGTCTTGTTTTCAATTATAATAATAAGTAAGTGTTGAGAGATCCTCTATAATGGAAAATAGAATTGACACTTTGTTTAAGTTAGAAGAGGAGAGAAAGAAATCCAAGCAAAAGTTTGTAGCTCAATTTGTTTTGCCAAGCACTAGTTCGATAAACCTGCATCCGGTGACAAAGACTTTCAAGTTAATGACCTTGCCTTGAAATGAATGAAGTGAGCGAGCCAAAGGGAAAACTTACAAAGTCCAACAAATTTTGTTAGGAACTTACTTGGTGGTATATAAAATTGGCATTGACACGTATCATTTGCAAAATATGTAAGGAAACAAAATCCTCCTTCCAACAAATAGACAAATCTTGAAGGGATACTTTAGATAGTTTCCCCTTAACGCAACTAGCTTGTACATAGTATTTTTATTTCAAGTTTTTTCTTTTCTTTTAGTGATTATTTCTTTCAATTTTTTCTTTTTTCTTAGTCAATCTTTTTATGATTGCTTTCGTAGAGTAGTTCCTTTCATTTGCTTTCAAAATTGTTTTCACTTTCTTGTTTTGATTACAAATCATGAATATTGTGAGAATGGTTTAATTAGTGGTTGGACCTAAAACATTCTACGTGATTAATTCTTAAATGATTCCAACATCTATTTTGGTTAACAAGTCAACTCCTTGGAATAATCCATTCACATACATTAAATTAGTTGCTCATGAGAAGGTTTAGAAGTCAAAATTCTAAGGCTACAAATCATAAGGGTATATTCTTAATACCTAGGCATGGAAAAATATTAATAAATACTAATAGAACACAATCAAGCCATCAATATTGTAAGAGACCACTACTTCACCCATCCACCAATTGCTAAAGCAACAAATTAAAGGAAAGGAACAGGAAAGAAAGTACATCTAATAGAGGGTAAATAAAGATATCTCCATTGGGGCTATGGGCACCTAATTGGTAGTGGAGCAAGGCCAATGATGGCATGGTGACTCCATCGAGACTATGAACACTCATGGGTAGCAGAGAAACACCTTAGATATACTATATTCACATAGGGGGGAATATTTCACCCAAATAGCAATAAGCCTTATGATTGTAATTTTAGTTGAAATCATTGAATCATGATCTAAAGAGAATAAGCCTCGACATTTGTTGTTTTAGTACATCCCTTAGTTACCTAAAGAAGTTTGGAGTGATCATTGATACCCTTGCAAAAAATGGTTTTATAGGGATTGGCTTCATATTCCACTTGGATTTTTATGAGAAGCATGCTGTGTCTTTCTACTTCCTAACTCATAACTTGACAGTTTCCTTACGTAGATTCATGGATTCACCCAATCTGTCACCATTTATTGTGGCCTCAACTAGCCTCAAGTTGGAAGATTTGGGGACTCCCGTTTTTAAATGTTTTACATTGAGATTCATCTTTAAATATGTATTTCTTGACTCATACTGCTTATAATGAATATCTTATGAATTGCATAGGAGTCATAGTTACTAATCAATTGTTGTTAATCCTCTAGACAAAACCCCATGTTAAGCATAAAGCCTCATGCAAAGCCATATATATTGAGTTGTTATATTCTATTGTTATATTGGTATTTTCAGCTAGACCCTTTAATTGTAATTATACCCTTGGTCTCCTATGTGTGTGTGTGTGTGTGCACATGCACACACACACACACACACACACACACACACACACACACACACCAAGGAGACTTAGTTTTATGATCATCTCATCTCATCTTGTGAATTGAATATATTGTAAACGAATGTTTCCCTCTCAAAGTGGATTATTCATTGGATATTTCTTGGAGTTTGGTTCATAACATTTGGTTTCAGAGCATATGATCGTAGAGTTTTTCTCCTTCAAGCGAGCCATCTTGGTGTTTTTTCTATATTTGTTTTTGGAGAAGTTTCAGAGTTTGAAATTTTCAAGATACTAAGGAGACATAGGGAAGTCATTGTGGTAAAAATTTCAAGCCCAGGTTCATTATAATTTCTAAGATATAGCATGTGGAAGTTAGGATTTGTGACTAGTCTTTAAATCAATTTCAAACGAGTCATCTTGGAATTTTCTCTATAATATTTTTTTCAAAAACGTTTCAAACTGTGAAATTTTCATAATTTTGAGGAGAAATATCTAATTATTTGTGGTAAAAATTTCAACTTTTGGATTGTTTTACTTTCTGAAATACAAGATGTGGAAATTAGGGTTATTTGACTAGTCCTAAAACTAGTATCAAACATGTGTTGTTGGTATAAGTGATATAACTTAATTTTGGAAAGTCCAAATTGAGTTCCACCAATTTATTTGGAAATAAGACAAACCATATTATTGGAGGTCAAAAGTTTAGAAGTAGATATGAAATATTGGACACATGGAAGTCCGTACAAATTTGTTCCCTTGAAAGGGCCAAAATTCAACAAGTTTTGGTAAAGTTACCATAAATTTCACTTGGCACATCAAATTTTGGTCAAAACTGTGGAATTGAAGAGAAGAAACATCAAAGTCCTACAAACAAAATATTCATACTCAAAAGGGATAAAATTTCATAGATACATTAGGATAAAGGTTGACCATCAAGATAATCTTCCAATTACGGTTTTAAAGGTACATAACTTATAATTGGCATAACTTTCGATTGGAAGATCTTCTTTTGGTCATTTAAAAATTGTGATAAAGAGAAAAAAAAAAAGGAATATTATTATTTTATCCAATGTCAAGAGGTCCTTCAAGAATTTATACTCTTGGTAAACCTCTATAGATATCACACATGACATATGAAGAAAGTGAAGTCTTTGAAAACATGTTTTCCCAATTGAAAAAACAAGTTGGTGAAATGAGTGGTAGTGTGTTGAAACTTGTGGATTTTCCACATTCACAAGAAACACTTAAAAGGGAAATGGAAAATTTAATGGATCAAAGGATATATTCCATGAATCAAAGGATAGATTGCATGAATCAAAACATGGATAAAAGGATGGAACAATTACAAAATTCCATCTTACATACCCTAGATGAGAGATTCCCTAAAGGAGATACCAAGAGACAAGGAAATCATGAAAATGTGGAGAACATAAATATAGAGTTCCAGAAGCATGATTATTCATCACTCCAAGATCCACATCATCATGGGTTCCACTCATCACCGTAGAACTACTTAATTCCCAAGATCAATATGAGGCAGTTTGATGGTAAAGATCCTGTAACATGGATATTCTAGATGGAGCAATTCTTTTATATACACCAAGTGTGAATATTACAAAAGGTAACTATTGCATACTTGTATTTAAAAAATGATCATTTTGTTTAGTATCAATGGCTTTGTAAAAGAAAAAGGATTTGATTACCTCTTAGTCCATTTTTATGGATGAATTGATAACACATTATGGGGATTAAGAGCAATGCATTCTTTAGTTAATTGAAAAATCTTTGCGAAAGAGGTCCAATTACAAAGCACATTCAACAATTCCAAAAACTAAGTATCAGGGTAAAGAACCTTCCGACGGATAATTTGTTAGATCTCTTTATGGGAAGTTTAAAGGAGAAGATTCAACATGAGGCATGTATTTTTGAATGTAAATCCCTAGAGCATGTTTTCAATGTAGCAAGGAAATTTGAAAGTAAAAATATGGCTACTAGAAGAGTGGTCACTACCAACTATAGAGAGAAACATGTTCCCTCTCCTAACCTCACTCAACCTACAAGCTTGGCACTTAAACAAATGGATGAAATAAGAACAAAGGGACTATGTTTCAATTGTGAAAACAAGTATAGTAAGGGGCATAAATGTAGTGAGAATAAACTATTCTACATATATTGTGAAGAAGAAGAAGATCAATAATTGGAACCATCTCAAGATCTAGAAATAGAAGAGACTACTAGTCCAACCATATCTTGTCATGCATTGGATGACATCAGTACCTCCACAAACCCTCAAGCAAGAAGGATATATAAAAAATAAAAAGGTAATATTGTTGATAGATTCTAGTAGTTCCCATAACTTCATTAGTTTCAAATTATCGAAACTTCTCAATTGTTTTGTATATCCAGCACTAGAGTTTCAACTAATGAATGCAAATGGAGGTACCATAATTTTTTCAGGGAAGTGTCATAGTATTAAGCTGAATATAGGGGAATATTTATTACATATTCCCATGATTGAAATCCAAATGGGTGGTGTTGATGTTGTATTAGGGGTCCAATGGTTACAATCATTGGGAATATAGGCTCTTAATTTTTAGGAACTTTTCATGATATTTTCCTCAAAAGGCAAGGAAATTGAACTCAGAGGTATCCAAGGGAATCACTCTAAAGTGATAAGCTATAATAGCATGAAACAATTACTCAAAAAGGGACACCATGGTGTACTTGCACAATTGTGCTCAATAGATGTTCAAACATCTATACCTTCTATTCTAATGGATCTCCAAAATGTTATCAACCATCATTCAAAGGTATTTGAAGAGATTCCTAAGGGTCTTCTGCCTGCTCGAAATCATGACCATGCTATTCATTTGCAACCAATAAGTGTACCTCCTAACATTAGGCCTTATAGGTATCCATATGCACAAAAGAGTGATATTGAGCGTATGATTCAAGAAATGTTAGAGGATGGCATCATTCAACCTAACCAAAGTTCTTTCTCTTCACTAGTGGTGGTGGTTACAAAAAAAGATGGTTCATGGTGTATGTGTCCAGATTATAGACAACTCAACAAAATGACCACTAAAGATAAGTTTCCTATTAATGTCATTGATGAATTATTAGATGAACTTCAAGGAGAAATTGTTTTTATTAAGTTGAATCTCCATTTTGGATATCATCAAATCAAAACGAGGCAACAAGACATTCCCAAAACAACATTTAGAATACATGAAGTTCATTACGATTTTTTGGTGATGCCATTTGACCTTACTAATGTAATTTCAACATTTCAAAGCTTAATGTCTATTTTCAAAACCTTACTTAGAAAATTTGTGATAGTATTTTCTAATGATATACTAATCTACAACAAATATTTGGAAGAGCATGTACAACATGGTGACATGGTGTTAATACTATTGGAATAAAAACAACTATATGTAAAGACTTCCAAGTGTTCCTTTGGGGTTCAAGAAGTGGAAAATCTAGGTTATTTTGTATCTCATAAAGGTGTCAAAGTGGACCCTATAAACATTAAAGCTACGATGGAATGACCAATTCCAAAAACCTTGAATAATATCATAGGATTATTAGTATTGATAGAATATTACTACAAGTTTTTCAAGCATTATGGTCAAATAAAAGCACCTCTAACATTTTTTTAGAAGAAGGAAGCATTTTCTTAGATGCAAAAAACAACCAAAACTTTTGAAAATCTTAAGGAGGCTATGTGTATGACTTATGTCCTAGCCATGCCTGACTTCACAAAAAAATTTATTGTGGAATGTGATGCCTTAGGACTTGGCCTTGGTGAAATTTTAATGTAATAAGGAAGTCTCCTTGCCTTTGAAAGCAACCAACTTAAAGGCAAGAACTTACTCAAACCCATTTATGAAAAGGAAATGTTGGCCATATTACATGTAGTTACGAAATGGCACCCTTACCTAATAGGAAGACACTTCAAGGTAAAAAATAATCATGATAGTTTGAAGTACTTCTTGGAACAACGATTATCTTCAAAAGAACAACAAAAATGGGTTACAAATATGCTAGGTTATGACTTTGAAATTATCTACAAAAAAGGAAAAAAATATGGTGGTAGATGCACTTTCAAGGAAAGAAGAAGACACAAAGGGTTTAATATGTTTTATTTCCATTCTGCAATCTAATTCAGTGGAAGAAGCAAGGATAGAATGGAAGAAAATGTCAAACAACATGCAAGATCATTTAACAACTACAAGAGGAACCAAGTTCATTATATAAATTTTCGTGGAAGAATGATTTACTATGATACAAAGATCACTTATATTTATGTAAGAATTCCCAAATCAAACAAAAGGTCCTTTTGGAATTGCACACTTCTCTTATAGGAGGAAATTCATGGTTTTTGAAAACTTACCACATGATCAAGAAGGACTTTTCTGGGAAGGTCTTAAAAATTATGTTCAAAATTTTGTGGTTGAATGTGTGGTTTTCCAACATAACAAGGGAGAGATATTCAAGACCCCAAGTCTCCTACAACCATTAGCTATACCAAGTCAATATTGGGAACAAGTTTCAATGGATTTTATCACAGGTCTACCCAATTCTGAAGGAAAAATTGTCATCATGGTAGTAATGGATCGACTCACAAAGTATGCCCATTGTTTCTCCCTTTCTCATCCTTTTAAATACATTATAGTATACATGATATTCATTGAAACATTTCATAAGCTACATTAAATCCCTAATATTATTATAAGTGACATTGATCCAATTTTCACTGGAAATTTTTAGATTGAATTATTTTCTTCTTTGGGTACTCAATTTGCTCACAACTCCTCTTACCATCCTCAATCCGATGGTCAAACCGAGATAGTGAATAAATATATAGAAGGGTATCTTATTTTCTTTTCATATGATAAACAAACACAATGGGTCAAGTGGCCTAATACAACACACCCTTCCATACTTCATAAAAAATGTCCCCATTTATGGCACATTATGGATATCATCCCCCATCCATCACATCACCCTTGAAAGAGAAAGTGAAGGTTCAAGAAGTGGAGGACCACATAGAGCACCAACAAGAGGTTCTCAAACTATTGAAGGATAATTTGGTTACWACATGAAATAGGATGAAACAACAAACAAATMAACATCATAGTGAAATGGAATTTTAAGTGGGGGATTGGGTATTTATGAGGCTACAAMMATACAAATAGATGTCCATCAAGCAACAAAATAAGGACAATAAATTATCACCCAAGTATTATGGCCCCTATAAGTTGTTGCAGAGGATTGTACGTATGGATTACAAATTGGATTTACCTCCATCTTCACATGTGCATCCAGTCTTCCACGTTTCTTTCTTAAAGAAGGTAATAAGTGACAAAGTACTAGTTCAAATTGTTTTACCAGAGATTAGTGAAGAAGAAAAAATAATACTAGAACTAGAAATGATCCTCAAAATAAGGGTTAAGAATATGCCAAATCGAGCAATTATTAATTACCTCATCAAGTGGAATAACCTACCAATAGAAGAAGCAACACGTGAAGATGATTTCTTCATGTAGAAACATCCATGACTAATCAATTATTGAGGGGAATTTTTTTTTTAAAGGGAGGAGCATGTTACGCCCCTAGAAAAATCCCAATGTTAAGCATAAATCCTCATGTAGAGCCTAGATATTGAGTTGTTATATTAATATTGTCAGCTAGACCCTTTAATTGTAATTGTACCCTTGGTCTCCTATGTCTGTGTGTGTGTGTGTGTGTGTGTGTGTGTGTGTGTGTGTGTGTGTGTAAATACCAAGGAGACCTTGTTTTAGGATCATCTCATCTTGTCTTGTGCATTACATATATTGTAAAAGGATGCTTCCCCATTGAAGTGGATTATTCATTGGCTATTTCTTGAATTTTGGTTCATAACATTTTCTCTGCCCCCTTGTTCAGTATGAAACTTTATGTTTTTGTCATGTCTCTTGATCTTGATTGATCACATTTGATAAAGTCTCTCTTGTGCCTTGATGATTTTTTTTCTTATTTACCTTACATGTGATTTGGTTTTAGTTGCATATTGCTTGCATGACTTTGCTTTTGGATGAGATTATCCTAGCTCATTGACACATTTCATTAATTGATTGGCTTATGTGAGCTTGCAATTTAAATTTATTCCATGTTTTTTGGTGTAGTTTTTCATGCTTAATTTTCATGGTTGATAATGAAATACAAAACAATATCAAATCCCTTCAACAAATGACACGATATTGCATAAGAGGCTAGGTATCCAATTCACAAGTAGGAAATGAATAAGTAACATATTTCTATGTAGATGGAACAAGACTATGATGAAAAATTTGTCAAAGTATATGATAATGTCATTAGGATATTTATAATGAATAAATATCACAACCAAGCAACCCACAATGTTGCGCCACATGATTCAAAATAGTTGCAAGGAAAAAACAATGGAAAGCATAGTGGGAATGCCATACGAAGTGGTGAAATGGAAGATTTAGATGAGTATGTTCCTATGAGTAAAGTTTTTAACCTCATAAAATATCATCATGCTCATTTGCAACTACTATCTTCACAAAACTCTCAGTTGAATTTCTAGTGAAAGTGGCAATTTTAGCACGTGTTTACCCATAAATTCCTTTG
>JASDQU010737160.1:199760-214641 GCA_032191745.1 Picea mariana | reverse complement strand
AAGGCTATACCAAGACAGAAAAAGTGGATGTCCTTTGGATTAAGTTCCATGAACCACATATAGGCAAGCGACAAGCAAGCAAGTTGTCTTATCTATATAATTCAAATACTAGAAGCGATTGGACACCTATTTTGCGAATATCGAAGCCAGTATCAACATCAGAAAAAATAGGTCAACTAAAGATTCAAAAATAGTTTTCGATTAAACTTGCATGTGCACGTACAGTCCATAGATCACAAGGAATAACACTTGATAAAGTTGCTTTTCATCCTGTTGGAATTCGGATACATGGACTTGTCTACACAACACTGACCCATGTTAGAAGCATAGAGTCCTTGTATTTACTAAGTCCTCTCACAAAAGATAACTTCAAAGTGAAACAGAAAGTTGATATTGAAATGGAACGACTAAGGACCACCACAAAATGGAAACTGCATTATGATTACCAATCCATACAAACAAATTCATCTGTGTCAATTCTCTCGCTTAACACATGCAGCTTAAATGCACACATGGATGATATACTGAATGACTATGATATAATGCAATTCGATATTTTGTGCTTGCAAGAAACACACATGGCATTATGCACGCAGAACAAACAATTCCCAAATCACAATTGCATATCAAGTTACATTACACATGGGGTCATGATACTGGTGAAAAAATATCTACCAATTTTGGACGATATACATATTGAAAAAAACAATGTTGAGTTGGTGCTTGCAAAACAATTTTCTCATGAAACAGAAGTTGCAATACTGAATCTGTATGTTGCTCCCCATGCAACATTCTCCAACATAGTACATGTTATTTCCAATGCATTGACCCATTTCCATCTAAACAGACCCATTGTACTTGTAGGAGACTTCAATATCGATATGCTACAAAATACTGGCAGAACAAAAGAATTGGAAAACTACATGTGCAAATACAGTCTCCTCTTTCTTATGAACAACACAGTCCATCTACAAAATGCACTAATTGACCATGTCTAGTCCAATGTGCCCATTCCTCAATACAGTATGTTTGTCTTAGACACATATTGGTCTGATCACGATACAATTGGTATTGCACTTGAATTATGACATATACATCAAAGTTATTGCAAACTCATATGTGTATGTTTCAAAGCATATATGTATCTTTGATTTGTACACACACCGCTCTAGACAGTGTTCTACTCGAATTATAAAATTTACAATGTGTAGGAAAAAAAAAAAAGGTACATCCTCCCAAAAACTATTTCTGATTCTATACAACATATTCTATTTTTTTTTTTGTATATATACATAGTAGTTGCCTTTTTCTTAACATCTGAACTTATGTTCATATCCGTTTTTCTTTGTACTTTTGTTCATAGAAACAGACAGGAAAAGCAGAGGACGCAAAGAAATCCTACTCACACACATAGACCAAACCATGCAAAGGTGCACCCTTTTCCTGCCCGTGTTCCACAGTAAACAATTTTTCGTTTACTTTCTCTGTGTTTGTCAAACTTATTTACAGCTATGTTTTTTTTGTTTTTTTTGTTTTGTGCGTAGAGGTAACTACCCTGCACATCCACCATCCAACAAATGCAATGTTGGGTCGGCCACCCCGCAAGCCCACTTATGAATTTCTATATCGCCCAACCATAACGGCTATTCGCAGGACATGAAACATTAGAGGCATATTGTGCAACTTGCAAGTGCGTGATCCAAATAATGGCGTCTAAAATCTTAGCCACCCCACAAGTCCGCCTGTCAAATTGTATATCGCGGAACTGTATGTGTTATTTGTAGAACACAGAACAATAGAAGGCTTTTTTTGACCCCTCCCGCCCGAGAACCCGCAAGTATGGAATGCAATATGGATACATGGTGTATAAAATCTGATGTTGATACTTAATAAAGGTACATATCTAATTTTTCCTCGTTTCTACACACACCAGTCTGGTAACCACAGAGTTGGTGTTGCACATGAATTATGAAATATGCACTGGGAGTCGCACGGAGCCAAGTCCGCGATCCAAATAAGTGGCTAAGTATGGAATAAGGGATCTGTGCATATTTGATATGTATTGTTCATTTCTAGGATCCCGCCAGCCCTGGAGTAGAATGTTGAGCTGGCGAGAATGCAAACCCGCTTGTGAAATTATTGTCATAAGCTATTTGTAAGTAACCTAGCAATAGAGCCATGTTTTTTACCCCACCAGCCCGAGAACCCGCGATGCAGAAACTGTCAATGGTCTATAAAATATAAGCCAACCCGCAAGTCCTCTTGTCTATTTGTATATCATGGAACTATGTGTGCTATTTGTATAACACCAAACAATAGAGGCATTTTTTTGAGCCCGACCGTCCGAGAACCCACCATCCCGAAAATGGAAAAGTATGTGCTATTTGTAGAACACAGAACAATAGAAGGCTTTTTTTGACCCCTCTCGCCCGAGAACCCGCAAATATGGAATATGATATGGATACATGGTGTATAAAATCTGATGTCGATACTTAATAAAGGTACATATCTAATTTTGCCTCGTTTCTACACACACCAGTCTGGTAACCACAGAGTTGGTGTTGCACATGAATTATGAAATATGCACTAGGATTCGGACAGAGCCAAGTCCACGATCCAAATAAGTGGCTAAGTATGGAATAAGGGATCTGTGCATATTTGATATGTATTGCTCATTTATGGGATCCCGCCAGCCCTGGAGTAGAATGTTGATCTGGCCAGAACGCAAACTCGCTTGTCAAATTATTGTCATAAGCTATTTGTAAGTAACCTAGCAATAGAGCCCCATTTTTTACCCCACCAGCCCGAGAACCCGTGATCCAGAAATTGTCAATGGTTTATAAAATATAAGCCAACCCGCAAGTCCCCTTGTCTATTTGTATATCACGAAACTGTGTGTGCTATTTGTAGAACACCAAACAATAGAGGCATTTTTTTAGCCCGCCCATCCGAGAACCCGCCATCCTAAAAATGGCAAAGTATGGAATGACATTCGTACATTGCTTCGCTGAGCAATTCCAACTCATGCACCGTTAGCATTGTAAACTCATCAGTTCATTATGCACTTTCACACTTGGCCATTCCTTCCTTGCTTGCTCTTCCTCGTGCCCATCACCTTCACATATCTGCATAATAAGAAATAGTGTTTATATATATGTGTGTGTGTGTGTGTGTGTGTGTGTGTGCGTGTGTGTGTGTGTGTGTGTGTCTTCTTTCTAAATCTTTAATGTTAACAAGTCATTGTGCAGGCACTTTCTAAGTTGTCATTGATGCGCGCAAGGCTCGAGAAGTTTTTCCATCAATGCAATTTATGCTCAGCCTTTTCTTATCCCTTCCCAATCTTAATTTCAAATGCCATGGAATGTCATTCGCACGCTGCCACCTTGATTCGTTCACAAAACCTTCACTCCTTAAATGTTCTTCCCCGTAACTTCCACCTTCGCACTTCAAAGTATGCAATAATTAAGCTTTACTTCTAACAGGTCATCATACAGTATGCATAGATATTGTCATTAATGAGGATATTTTCCATTCGCACGCATGGAAGCAATGTTTCCGAGGGATTATATTGTCCCCTCCAGTTCTTCATTTCAAGCATCATCTGGAGAAAATCAGTGTTTCGACAAAGTACTGGCACCATCTCTATAGCAGTTTTGTAGAAATACAGTGAACATCTTCCTCACGACCTTCTCGTGCACAAGAAGGGAAAAATAATTGCAAGGGAGGCGAAGCAGCCCGAAACTTACAGTGAAAACATGGATCTTGACGCTGATTTGGAAAGCATATTCTACAACCTTGATCATCCCGCAGACAGAATTCAACCTACCTGCTCAATGGACATGGTTGATACCCTATTTTTTTATGAAGATGAATCCTACGTATTCCAAAATATTGTTTTTGAATCCGAATCAAAAAAAGTAATCATTGAAAATAAGATGTAAATAATAACCAAAGAATACATCGTTCAGAACTTCACCTTGCCAATATGCAGGCGTCCAAAATCTCTCAACTTCACATGGAAACCGGAGATGCTCTTCATGGTTTCGTTGCACTCATTGAAGCCAAAAATGCCAGACTAAAGAACCACATTAAGGAATTAGAGGAAGCTTTGTTTCCTATGTCATTGCTTCATAGTTCTTTGCAAATAGCAATGCATGCTACTACGTGCACTCCTGCAACAAATCTAAAAGGGTCCTCCAGCTTCCTCGCATCATGTAGAAGATATGTCGAGAAAAATATCAAAAAATAATGGAACTGATTATGAAAGGCCTGGGAAACATCACAGAATATGGATTCCCTGGGGAGAAGGGCACATAACTTGCTCCTACTTTTGCAGACGGATTTAAAAAATGAAGAAAGTTTCTATGTGCACACGGTCATCCCTTTTTCCTTTCATGTCAACAACATGGCATAGACTAGAAGAATACAACATGATCTCCCTTCCAATAAATGGCTCACTCAACTAGAAGCATGCCAGAAACAGAAAGTGAAAAATCCGTATGTCATCGTCCAGTCATGTGAGAAAACAATATCAAAGAAAGAAACATTATTGACAAATCTCACCAAAATAGACTTAGCAGGAAAAACAAGCGGCTTCCAGGACCCCAGCTTAATCCTCAACTCGCTGGCATCAACCAAGCAAGCTTTCAATAAACAAGTTGATAATTTGAAAGCCTTGTCTTTAGAAAAATTTTACAGCATTATTGAATATCATGAACAAGAGGTGGACAACTGGCTAGTCCGGTATTCAGTACAGAATGCAAACATCGATGAAACTCTGTGCAAACTTTCAATTGATCTAAGCGAATCAGAAACTGAAGTTTTCAACATTCAAATCTGCAATGACATCAACGTCGCCCCTTTCAGAAACTATATTGAAGAGAACTTGAAGTGGGTCATTGCCCAAATCGAACAAGGAAATGCATAGTTCTTTCTTTGTCAATTCAGTTATTCCAACTTCTTTGAGTAGAAATCTATAGCCAAAAAATGATCTTACCATTTCTACTTTTAAGGTATTACATTCTACCATGTCCAACTCCTTTCCACAGTCCTATTTCTTGTACATATTTCTGTTATGGTCCGCGGGAGCCCCAATCCCAGTCTATATGATAAATGCATTTACATTTCCAGGGATATGTATCAAACTATTAATTTTTTCATATACTCCAAATAAAACTATTATTTTGTCTGCTTATATATTTACGTCTTCCTAGATTTTTATCTTCATCCATGCTAAATGTGAAGACATTGTGTTTAATTTATCTCAATTCTCTTTTTCTCCTATGCATCTTTTATCCGGCCTGGTTATTTTCAAAATAAAGTTTGAAATAAATCACTGACTCAAATTTGAGATATCATCTTTAAGATATATATATATGTGTGTGTGTGTGTGTGTGTGTGTGTGTGTGTGTGTGTGTGTGTGTGTGTTTCTTTAAATTTCCCGGAATATCTAACAAGTTTTATTATTTTTTACATAAATGTCATGAAATTGTGTTCGCTACTTGTTTTGTACTCAAACATCTAGACAATATGTCATTTCTTGGATCTTTACCACATGTGCTTCATAATTTTTCCACAAAAGCCCTTAAAATTTAAATAGTTTGCAAATCCGCTTCTCAATTTGTATATCGTCGAACTGTGGGTGGTATTTAAAAAATTGCATATTTGGTATGTGTAATTTATGCTCTCCAGGAACCTATAATTTGATGCATTTCAATTTCTTGTATCCACTAGCCCCTGTTTTAAAGAAAATTAATTCGGGAATGCTATTTATTTGGTCCTTTTGTCCACCACCCTTTGTAATAGAGGTTGGCAGCAGGACATGGAACAACAGAAGCTCCATTTTTAGGTCACCATCCCGAGAACCCGCGATCCAAAAACTAGACAAGTTTCGATTCAGAGTTCCCTCCATGCTTTAATTCGAGAATGCTAGTTTTTTTCCTGCTTTTATGTGTTCGTAAAATTTCATAGATAGTATGTACATAGAGTTACGCATTCGCTATGTATAGTTTATGGTCTCCACAAGCCTATAATTTCATAAATTTTAGTTTCTTGTCTCGATGAGTGTCTGTTTTAAACAAAAGTAATTCGCAAATGCTATCTATTTGGTCCTTTTGTCGACCGCCCTGTATGCCTATGTAAAGAAAACTGATTCACAAATGCTAAATTTTTTTAACACAAGCCCCTTAAAATTCAAATAGTCTGCAACTGCAATTCTCAATTTGTATATCGCGGAACTGTCGGTGCTAGTTGTAGGACATGGACCCGCAATCCAAAAACTAGTCAATTCAAGAACCCGCTCTTTTAAAGAAACTAATAACAGACATCAATACTATGTTTTTTTCCTTTCTTTCTCCACGAGCATATGTAAAAAACAAAACTAGTTCGAAAATGCTAAACTTGTTTTAATTAATTATAAACGATTTTATTGATATCAAAATAAGTTATTGAGTTTATTATTTCAATTTTCTTATTTGACACGAGCCTCTCCAAATTCAAATACTCCGCAAGTCCAATTGTCAATATGTATATCGCAGAACTCTACCTGCTATTTGTAGCAAAAGGAACAACAAAAGCCTGTATTTAAGGTTCACATCCCGATAACCCGCCTAATTCCGCAACGCAATTTTTTTCATGCTTATGTTCACCAGCCTCTGTAACAGACAGCAGTACTATTTTTTTTTCTTTTTTTGTCCACCAGCATATGTAAAAAGGAAAACTGATTTCGGGAATGCTAAACTTGCTTTATTTAATTATAAATTATTTTATCGATACAAAAATAAGTTATTCAGTTTATTATTTCAATTTGCTTATTCGACACGAGCGACTTCAACTTCAAGTAATCTGCAAGTCCGACTGTCAATATGTATATCATGGAACTCTAGGTGCTATTTGTAGACCACGGAACAACCGATGCCCAATTTGCAGCTCGCCAGTCCGACAACCCCTGATCCATAAATTTCAAATAGTCTGTAAAACAACTTCTCAATTTGAATATAACGGAACTCTTGATGCTATTTGTAGGCAACGGAACAACGCAAGCACAATTTTTAGCCCACAACCCCGACAACCCAGAATGAAGCTTCCATGCATGCTCTATATATCTACTTCATCAAATCACATACTTTATTTTTTTAGGCCATGGAACAACAGAAGCCCGATTTTCAGCCCACTAGACCGAGAACCCGCGATCCAAAAATTCAACTAGTCCGCAAAACTGCTTGTCAACTTGTATATCACGGCATTCTAAGTGTTATTTGTAGACCACAGAACAATAGGTCCCCAGCCCGACAACCCCCGATCCAAAAACTAACTAAGTCAAGAACCCGCTATTTTAAGAAAACTAATTCGGCAACGCCATTGTTTTCATACTTATGTTCACCACCCTATGTAACAGACATCAGTACTATTTTTTTTTCTTTTTTTGTCCACCAGCATATGTAAAAAGGAAAACTTATTCGGGTAAGACCAGAAGCCCAATTTTCAGCACGGCAACCCCAGAACCCGCGATCCAAAAATTCAAATAATCCGCAGGACCGATTGTCAATTTGTATATCGCGGAAGTGTCCATGCTATTTGTAGACCATGGAACAATAGAAGCCCAATTTTCAGTCCAGCACCCCGACAACCCAAAAACCCATGTCAATTCTGCACCAAACACTTCTCCAGGAACCTAGGTAACAGACGTTACTACTAATTTTTTTGTGTTTTTTTCCACGACCATATGTAAAACATATGTTAAGAATACTATTTTGTATATGATGCCCTTAAAATTCTAATAGTCCACAAATCCAGTTGTCACTTTGTATATCGCGGAACTATTTTTTCCACTTTTTGCCCACGTACCCATGTACTTCAACTCCCTGCCCACGTGTCTTCTAACTTTAAATTCAGCTTGTTTGAGGCAGCGTGCCATTACTCTGAGTGTTCCCTACTCTGTCTTCACATCCTTTCAACAAAACTTGTTGGGCCTTTACTCTGCGCATACGACCATTTATGGAAACTCACCAGCTCCACATAACTGTTAAATAAAATGAACCTGCGGCGTCGCCTACACGCCATTCTATAATTTCTAGGTTGCATTGTTTATGTACCAAACATTAACAAGTTTTGATAAATATCAAATAAAACTAATTCAGGAATACCACGTGTACTGCAACTTGCTACCAACGCGTTTACTCCGCGTCCAGCCTGGAAGGGACTACACTGCCATGCAACGCTTGTTTTTCATAACATTTGATAGATATCACCGATCTAATTGCCCTAACCTAAAAATGGTGAAAATGTTGGCCCATCCTACACAAACTTGAGAAAAATACTAAAATACCAATTTCCAGTGAGGCTACCGAAAAGATACATTTTGCATAAATAGAAAGCTCTGACTACGTAGGCCAATTTCTGAGGAGAAATTTGAATTGTGATGAATTTATTTCTTGTCCATGGCCATTCAACGCCTTGAAGATCTATATGGAATATAGTGAACATTACAAAGAATTTTTCTTAACTTCAACTATAATCTGAACTCTGGTGGGTTGTTAATGATGTGAGTACAGCATCACAAAGGAAATTTCATAGGGCACGTTGTCAAAGTATAGGGCATCCATTGAAAGGAGCCAAACTATTCATCGAGCAAACCAAAGGACACATCCCCATAGGATGTGCTATAGCGAACACCATATTGAACAACAATGTTTATCATGTGGAGTTAAACACTAAATTCTTGTATGAATACTCCAAGATTCCTTTTTTTATTTCATCTGATTTAATCCATTTTGATTTCAGAAATTATCCTTATAATCCTTCATGTTTGGGTGAATTATTTCCTTCTAAATCTAATAGAATTTGATTTCAGAAATGGTTTCTTAAACGTTTCAATGTAGCAACTTTTTTGAACGAACTAAAATGCTACAGCATGGAGTCTCGACAAGGGCAAGATAATTACAAAGACGTAGATGCCATGGTGAGCTTCTGCAAAAGTGTCAGTAAGAGAGTCAGACAAGTCTGCAAGTGCAAAGACGCATACTTACTCAAAAGTCAGTCGGCAAATAAGAGAGCTATAAATGGAGTTGAATTCTATCTTCTCGAATTAAATTAAGTTGTTGAAGAGTCAATCGTAATTATGGTTGAGTTAAAAGTTGAGTCGGTCTTAGCTTCTGAAGGAAGTTTATATAAGTTTGAGTTTCTTAGTTAGAACATATGGATAGATAAAGACATAGAGGAAAGGAGAGACGGATGCAGAGAAGCAGTTCAAGAACCAACAGAAGTTGAAGAGTTGACAGAAGAAGTATCAGAGCCGAAGCTCATTTTGTCACTTTATTTTGTAATCCGAGCACACTGCGCCGAAGTTCATTAATATCAAGTATTTTGTGTTTTGACAAGTTTTTGTGCTAATTATGAGTTTATGTGCTAAAGCATAGCATAGTTTTAATATGCATTCATAAATCATTTTATGTTTAGTGTGTGTATTCACAGCGCGCAGCAATTTGAGCAGTCTGTGCACTGCACAATGGTCTTGAGAACTCTGTCATGTAGCCTGTTTGGTGTGCATTATTTTAAACTGCATTGTGCAGAGTAGTTTGCGTGCACCTCGTCGACCCTGCAAATTGGTATCAGAGCAGGTTCTATCAGAACAAGGTTGTTAGAGCAGAAACTCTGTTGAAAGTAAAATATGGCTTCTAACTCAAATATGCAACCTCCCACGTTTACAGGCAGAAATTATGAGATGTGGTCTTTGACCATGAAGGCTTTGTTCCGAGGTCAAGATGTATGGGAAATAGTCGAGAATGGCTATGTGGAACCAGCATATCAGGCAGCATATAATGCCCTCACACAAGCTGAAAAACATGTCTTGAAAGATCAAAGAAAGAAGGATGGAAAGGCGTTGTTTTAGATACATCAAGCCATGCATGAGAGCATACTTCCAAGAGTTGCATCAACAAAGAAAGCCAAGGAAGCATGGGACACATTAAAAAACGCTTATCAAGGTATGGATAAAGTAAAAACTGCAAAACTTCAGATTCTTAGAAGAGATTTTGAAACTATGTCAATGAAAGATTCAGACACGGTAGATTCTTTCTACACACACGTCATTGCACTGATAAATCAAATTAAGTCTCACGGTGAAATCATAGAAGACAAAAAATTTGTTGAGAAAGTTCTTAGGAGTCTTCCTCCTAAATTTGATACTCTTTCCTTAACCCTAGAAGAAGGCAAAGACCTGAGTCAGTTCAACCTAGATGAACGCAAGATTCCCTCATCAATCATGAACATAGATTGAACAGGTCGAATATGTCATTAGAAAATGATTTTTTCGCACAGTCATCTATAAGCTGTGGAAGAGGAAGGGGGAGAGCTAACTCTAGAGGCAGAGGAATAAGTTCCGACAGACGTGGATGCAGTAGCAATCCTGGAAACACTGGTGGAAGAAGTCAAAACCCAAGTACCAGCCAGTCAACTTGTCAAAAAAATGACAAATCAAAGATTCAATGCCATTACTGTAAAAAGTATGGACATTATGCATATGAGTGCAGAAAGAGACAGTATAATTAGAACAAGCAAAGTCAAGATCAGTCAACAGCGCAAATAACCAAAATCGACATATGTTTATGGCGTGTGTTGTAGTTGTGCCTAGCGCAAAAGAAATGCCTAACATAGTGTCACCAGATGAATGCAATGTTTCTCAAGCAAGTTCATGTGACATATGGTACTTAGATTCAGGCTGCAGTAACCACATGACAAGAAACATAGAACTGTTTTCTATTTTGGATGACTCAGTCCAGACCAAGGTTACACTTGGAACAGATATCCAAGTCACTGTCTTAGGCAAAGGCAGTATAAATATTTTAACCAGACAAGGAGAAGAGAGAGTTATGTCTGATGTATATTATGTTTCTGGTCTGAAGCATAATCTGATGAGTACAGGACAACTGTTACAAAAAGGATACAGAATCTACATGGAAGATAATCACTGTGTGATTATGGATAAAATCCCAAGCAATCTACTTATTGCAAAAATCCAGATGACAAGTAATAGGATGTTCCCATTAACATTAAATCCAGTCAAGAAGAAGAACACAGCGCAAATTGTTGACAAAAGAAAAGGTGTGCAGTTAGACACTGCATTTACAGCAGAAAGTGTGCGCAGTACTAATGAAGAAAATAGTGCGCGCAATATCAAGAAAGGAGAAAATGATGCAGAGATGAAGACAACATTCCAATCTGAAACACAGGATGACTCCTGGCTATGGCATTTCAGATTTTGACATTTGAACTTTGGAGGTCTGAAACTACTACACACAAAGGATATGGTAAAAGGCTTACCATTGGTTGATAAACCAGAAAGGATATGTGAAGGCTGCATATTTGGCAAGCAGCACAGAGAATCGTTTCCAGTCGGCAAGTCTTACAGAGAAAAATCTCCACTGGAAATAATACATTCAAACATCTATGGACCAATGCAAACTCTGTTTATAGGAGGCAATATTTATTTTCTAACATTCATTGATGATTTCTCAAGAAAGACATGAATTTATTTTCTAAAGCATAAATCTGACGCATTGGGTTGTTTTCAGCAGTTTAAATCACTTGTGGAGAAATAGAGTGGTTATTACATCAAGTGTCTAATAACAAAAAGAGGAGGAGAATACATGTCAAGAGAATTTCAGAACTTTTGTAAAGTTCATGGCATCTACAAGCAATTTATTGCGCGATACACACCACAGCAGAATGGTGTCGTAGAGAGAAAGAACATAACCATCATGGAAATGGCGTGCAGTATGCCGATGGCCAAACATTTGTCAAATGAGTATTGGGTTGAGGCAGTAGCAACTGTAGTATACATCTTGAACAGATGTCCGACAAAGAGTGTGAAAAATAGAATTCCTCAGGGAGCATGGACAGGATCAAAGCATGATGTGGCACACTTAAGAGTTTTTGGTTGCGTCACATACGCACATGTTCCAGATGAACTGAGAAGAAAGTTGGACAACAAAGAACAGAAATGTATATTTGTTGGGTATTCTGAAGAGACAAAAGGATACAAGTTGTATGACCCTGTCGCAAGAAAAGTCATAATCAGTTGCGATGTTCAGTTCGTAGAAAATGAAGAATGGGATGGAACCATAGAAAATACAGTGAAAATAATTAACGCAATGGAGCATGATGACACAGAGAATGAAGTGGTAAAAACACCATACACAGGACAGTGCGCAGCTCTGTCTACACCTGGCACTACAACGCAAATTACCACGTAGAATACTCCGGTAAGAACAACAAGTGCGCAGTCCACACCTAGAGCGCAGCAAACACCAACAAGCAGTCTGAATACTTATACTTCTCCAGATCCGACATTAGCAAGTATGTTACCAAGAAAGACAAGAAGTTTGTGCGACATCTATAATGAAGATGTAGCAAATTCATTCTCAATTTTTGCTCTGTTTTCACAAATAGATGATCCATTAACTTTTGAAGAAGTTTTCAAAGAAGATGTATGGGCACAAGCCATGGATGAAGAAATCAGATGCAGAGAGAGCAATCAAACATGGAAATTGGTAGATGTACCTAATGATGAGGATGTCATAAGTGTCAAGTGGATTTATAAAACCAAGCAAGATGCAGAAGGAAAAGCACAGAAGTACAAGGAAAGATTAGTTGCAAGAGGCTTTACACAACAACTTGGAATTGAATATAATGAAACATTTGCACAAGTTGCATGCATGGACACAGTCAGAACCATGTTAGCAACTATCGCGCAGTACAAATGGCCAGTTTATTAGATGGATGTAAAGTCAGCATTCTTGAATGGAAACTTAGAAGAAGTATACGTGGAACAACCACAAGGTTATGAGGTTCCAGGAAAAGAAAAAAAAGTATACAGATTAAAGAAAGCACTGTATGGATTAAAGAAATCTCCGAGATTTTGGTACAGTCGCATAGATTCCTATCTCACACAGAACGGATTTCAGAGAAGCGAAAATGAGCCAACACTGTACATCAAATCAAATCAGCAAGGTAATGTGTTAATTGTTTGTTTATATGTGGATGATTTGATATTTACAGGTGACTTTGGCATAGAAGATTTCAAGTCAGTCATGAAGGATGAATTTGAAATGACTGATTTGGGGCTAATGAGATATTTTCTGGGAATAGAAGTGCACCAGTCCAAAACTAGTATATTTATCTCACATTCCAAGTATGCACATGAAATATTGAAGAGATTCAATATGGTGAATTCAAAAGCAGCACCAACACCTGTCATAACAGGATTGAAGTTAATCAAGGAATATAAAGGGTTCAAAGTGGATCACACACTATTTAAAACACTGGTAGGCAATCTTATGTATCTAACAGCAACAAGACTTGATATTATGTATGGAGTGAGCCTAATCTCAAGGTTCATGGAAACTCCAAAAGAATCACATTGGAAAGCAGAAAAGAGAATTATGAAATATGTGAATGGAACAAAAGATTTTGGCATAAAGTACTCCACTTCAGAAGATTTCAAACTCATTGGATACACTGACAGTGATTGTGGAGGCAGTATTGATGAAAGGAAAAGTACCTCTGGGTACACATTTCATTATGAAACAGGTATGGTGTCATGGGCATCAAGAAAGTAGCCCATAGTGACACTTTCTTCAGCAGAAGCATAGTACGCCGCAGCCACAAGCGCAGCTTGTCAAGCAGTATGGATGAGAAGAATTTTAAAAGATTTGTTGAAGGAACAACAGGAACCAACTACAGTTTTCTATGACAACAATTCAGCCATCTTGTTATCAAAGAATCATTTGTTTCACAAGAAAACCAAGCACATTGATACAAGGTATCATTTCATCATAGAATTGGTGAATAACAAAGAGATCTGCTTAGAATTTTGCAGGTCAAAAGAACAAATTGCAGACATTTTTACAAAGGCTTTAGCAAGAGATGCATTTCAGCATCTGCGCAGTAATGTGGGAGTCCGCACAGTAACAAATGAGTGACAGTAAAATGAAAACTCAAATTTTTTATGTAACTTTCTTTTGAATCCCGCCAACTTATAATTAAGGGGGAGTGTTGGAAATTGTAATTACAAGTCGATGAGATCTTCACGTCTTCGCCGATTTGTTTGTCAGTCGAAATCTATCAGTAGTCAAAATGTCAGTGAGACAGTGTGACAAGTCTGCAAGTGCAAAGTCGCATACTTACTCAAAAGTCAGTCGGCAAACAGGAGAGCTATAAATGGAGCTGAATTCTATCTTCTCGAATTAAATTAAGTTGTTGAAGAGTCAGTCGTAATTATGGTTGAGTTAAATGTTGAGTCGGTCTTAGCTTCTAAAGGAAGTTTATATAAGTTTGAATTTCTTAGTTCGAACATATGGATAGATAGAGACAGAGAAGAAAGGAGAGAGGGATGCAGAGAAGCAGTTCAAGAGCCAGCAGCAGTTGAAGAGTTGAGAGAAGAAGTATCAGAGCCAAAGCTCATTTTGTCACTGTATTTTGTAATCCGAGCGCACTGCGCCGAAGTTCATTAATATCAAGTATTTTGTGTTTTGACAAGTTTCTGTGCTAATTCTAAATTTCCGTGCTAAAGCATAGCACAGTTTTATTCCGCATCAGTAAATCATTTTATTTAGCGTGTGTGTTCACAATGCGCAGCAATCTGAGCAGTTTGTGCACTGCGCAGTGGTCTTGAGAACTCTGTCACATAGCCTGTTTGGTGCGCAGTATTTTAAACTGTGTTGTGCAGAGTAATCTGTGTGCACCTCGTCGACCCTGCAAACATAGTGTGGGAGGATCCAAACTATGTTATGCAGTGGGTAAAGAATCTGAATGCCCAACAACTTCAACAGGCAGTTGAGAATCGAGTCCATTCAGTAGTGGGAAGGTACAGGGGCCAAGTCAT
>JASDQU010737160.1:91379-105835 GCA_032191745.1 Picea mariana | reverse complement strand
CAAATCCACTTCATCAATCAACTTTGAAGCAATAGAAAATTTGACCCTAAACTTCTTGGTGACATTGAGTTTTTCTTTATCACATACCAAACCAAGAGGATAAGGCTTTGGATGTGGTTTAGTTTCAAGACCCATCTTTTTGACAAGTGCTTCAGATATCAAGTTTACTTGGGAACCTGGATCAAATAATGTATCTATCTTAGTGTGCTCAGATACAACCCTTATGTGAAATAATTCATTCCTCTTTCTTTCATCATCATGAGATTCATTATTGGAATTTGAACTAGCATCAAGGGAAACTTTACCTTGTACTCCAACCGTTGTGATCTTTCCTTTGTCTCCTAAATAGAAACCAAGATCTTGTTGCACTGTAGCAACAATTTTTGTCTTCCCCTTTCCACTGAACTGTTTTGGTCTTTTTTCTGGATATAATTTCCAACAATGTTCATCATCGTGATTGTTCTTCTTGCAATGAGTGCAATATGGATTTCCTTCTTCCCTCTTTACAGTGGTGGTCTTTTTGTCCTTCCTTTTAAACTTTTTAAATTGCTTATGTGGGAGATTGGAATGTTTCTTTGTGGGATTTTCTTGAACATGCTTTCCCCTATTCTCAAGGTGAGTGGCTTTGACACAAACTTTGTCAAGACTGCTGGGGTTAAACAATAGTAAAGTATGACAAATATAACTGTGAAGTGCGCCAATATACTTCATTAAAGTTTCATAAGAATCCAAAGTAATGTTTAATGCAAGAGATTTCTTCCTAAATTATTCCGTGAAACTTTGTACAATTTGACTTAAAGTTTTCCATTCCATCATTGCTTTATGTAAATAACCCAATGGATAAAATTTCTTCCTTATTGTTGATTTAAATTCCGACCATGAGGAAAGAAGATTACCACACTTACTTCTGTCTTGAAGTTTTCTCTCCCACCATACGAGAGCGGTGCCTTCCAACCAAATAGAGGCCAATTGTACTTTAACTTCCTCTTCATCAATCCGTTGAACATGACAATATACTTCAACCTATTGGATCCAATTTTCTAGATTTTTCAGGATTAGCATCTCCATTAAACATAGGTAAATCAAATTTTACATCAATCTTTAATAATGGTTTCTTAAAAGAAGCTTTATGGCTAGAATGATGAGAATGATGAGAATGCTCAGAGGAAGAAGAACTAGAACTTGATGGTGAAGATGGAGGATCAGGAGGGTTTCCTCCAACCTCTTGGTTCACTGAAGCATTATCATCTGCTTGTGCTTCCTTTTTCTTCCCTTTCTTCTTCATCCTCTTCTCGTAGTCTCCATACATTCACTTGACCATTTCTGACATGCGATAAAACACCATATAGAAGTTTTTCTCCTGTTCATCATGCTTGTCCTCTTTGACCATTTTCTTCCTTCAAGATGCATGACCAAATTTGGGATTGAAAGTATTAAGAGTTCCTTCACCCTACTTATTCTTTGCCCTAGTAAGCATTAACACTCAACAATTCAAGTCAAAGATGACTGCTCTGATACAAACATGATCCAGGATCTTTTCATCGATGTAACTTATTAAAGAATTGTATTAAATGAGCATAAATTGAAGTGCACCATAAATAAGGAAAAAATCAAAATGAAGAGACATAAGCATCAAATCTGAACACAAAGAACTTGATAACAAAGTTCATCCCTGATGGACTACGTCTTCGAGTCCTTCTCTCAAATGGGTAGGCCTTTTTATTAACTCAACAAAAGAATTTGACAAAATACATAAGTATACCTCATTCTGGAATTAAGAAGCAAAATTTTTTCTTAGATCGGAAAACAAACAACACCATTGAATTCGTGGCATCGAATTACCAAAAAATTACTGTCTCCATGCCTCAATCTGACTCTGACACTCCCAAGCCCATGAGAAATCTTGTCTCGATTTCTGTGCCTACAACCTATAATGAATCCTCTGTCCTTGCCTCATTAACCATGCCTGACTGTATCGTCGCGCACCCCCCCTCAGCACCGATAAAAATCAAACTTAAATATTTTTTCGGTGGCGGAAATACCAACATGGACCAATAGTCCGGTCGATAAATTTGGAAATCATTGAGATTTAGCACCCCAGGAGGTTTGGGGGGAGAATCCCTGCCCAAACTTTTTTTGTTATATGCCGCAGACCCCCGACCCTCGGGCCAGAATCCGCTACAGGATCATTCTCCTTCTCGGATCCACAGAACCAAAATGGTTTTTTAGGCCTTCACTGAATCCCAACGAACCTGATCCATAGGTCCTTTCTCCTAAAACCCCACCTGCACAAACAATTGCACCAAGGTGCGAGCTTCACTTCCTCAGTGACCACAGTGCTATGTCTAGGGCCTTAACACAAGCACCTTTCACAACTCTCAATCTCGCGAGTTCATGAGTCTAAGATATCGACTCCTCCTTCTCCACACCTCTGATACCCGAGATGACGATATGGGTATGGCTCCTTCCTTGTTAGCGCCCTCCACGCATAACCGTCAACTAGGGCTAAGTGCTAGCGCCTCTCACTACTCGTGACCTCGCAAGTTGAGTTGTTGAGCCTTGGCGCTCTACCTTTGCGAAAGCCCGAGAGGCGATATCTGACTTCCCTTTCGCACTTCTCGCAACTCGCAACTTCATGAGTTGAGTTGTTGAGCTCTTTTTCTCCTTCTTCGTGAATCCACGAGATGCGATAAGTCAACATAAGGTTGACTCCTACCCAGGCGACAAGTGTCCACCTATTAACCACGCGGTCCCCACCTAATGGATATTCCACATGTTCACATGAGCCTCGGCTCTTGACACTTCGCAACTTCTACAGTTGAAAGTGACTCCTCTCAACCTACGAACCCCTAAGCGCACGATATGGCAAAGGTTATGATCCAATGGTCCTTTGGTGACCTGGATCTAATGGTTGTCCCTGCTCCTTGCTACTCAAAGCTTTGTGAAATAAAGAGCTTGGTATTCCCTCTCCAAACTCCCAAACTCCGAATCCATGAGATAACCCAACGGTCTCTCGAACTCCATGATCACTGCCACGTGTCCTCCCCAGATGGACTGTCCTGATCACTTCGGGAATTTGCAAGTCATGAAGTCAAAATACTTCCCTGTTTAGCTCTCTGATGATGAATCCCCGAAATATGAGGATCTTGTGACATGCATCCTCCTAGATGGACGACCTTGATGTCTTTAGGACTTCGTGACCCGTGACCTCTAGTCTCCCGGTCTCATGTCCTTGGAACCTCCAAAGTTCGGAACCCTGAAATCTCGATGCCTCTACTGTTTTGAGACTTTCTGAGTTCTCTCCTCTGCTTGTGAGGGTTTAAACCTCGTGCTCCTTTCAATAGATCCAATGTCTATCGGCTGTATGAGATAGATCTGATGGCCCAGATCTACTCTTTTTGCTCTCTTGCTGCTTCCTGGACGTGAAACTTCAATGGTCTAGATCTTATCCTCGTCTGATCCGACGATAGCTGTGCTTCCCTCCTTGTGGCGCTCTATTTCTTCCCGAACCTTGGAAGAATTCAACGTATCAAAGACCTCAGCCTTTTCTCCTGCTGCTACGAAGCCTATGACTTCAACTTCTGTCTGCGTTCTTTGAAAACGCTTTCCCTCTTAAGCTTCCTCAAACTCAAACCCTCCAAAGGGTCTCCTTTCAGCCTCTGCAACCTCTCGGCTATGGCCTGTGCATGAAAGCACTCTCCCTCCTGAGATTTATTCTCTTTTAATCCTCGAAGGATTCTTCGACCTCTGTGCTCCTTTTCGGTCTCTGTCCCTCCTGGAATTTGCTTGCTCTGAACCCATGGAAGGATTCCTGACTCCTACACTCCTTGTAGAGTCTCTGCATGCATGAAGGTGCTATCTGTCCTGAGCTTGTCTGCTGCTCAGACCTCTAAGGGACTTCACCTTTTTTCCTTCTCCCTCAGATCGAGAATCTAATGCCCTCTTGGCAGTCTCTTGCTCAAGCAATTCCTTGCTGAGTCTGCAGGGTGTTCAACAACCCTGTGAAGATCCTCTCCTGGACTCTTCTCTGTTCCAGAAATCAAAAGAGTTCTTTTCTGTGCTCTATCTACACATCCACTCAATGTCCTCCTGGTAGAGTTTCTCCTCATAGAATCCCACAGTGATTTTGTTTCCATTAATGAACTCAAACCAGAGTTCTGTTGTGCACTCTAGCACCTGCTCAATGCCCTCCTGACAGAGCTTCTATAGAACTCCTCAGAGATTCTGTCTTCCTCTATGCCTTTCCTCTGCACAGTCCTGTCTCCAAGGTGTTCAACAACCTTGAGATCTTTCCCTGAGTTTAAGACTTCAACTGGTGTGCCCTCCTATCACATCTTTGTCCAAATTTCACAGAATTGGAAATGCACTCTATGCACTGGCTCTCAGAACCCGCAGTGTTCTATCACACCCTCTTGGTATGAGACCACAAAGAACCCCAAACCTGAAATCAAAGAACTCAATAGACAAAAATTATGTTTGTCCCTGCAAATGCATACCTAATCATACATCTACAACATATAAAGAACACACCAAGACATTCATGCAACCATAGAATAACATGCAGAAAAAACTGCTATTTGTATTAATGTAAAATGCCTCTTTTACAATGTGTTCGAGCTCAGACTTTGATAGAGTCTCGCTCCTCCTCTCCTCTCTATTCTAATGAATAATCCTATAGATACAAAAGGATCTTTTACATGAGGGGGCTCTTCAAGCTCTTCCTTCCATCCTCACCAACCCTATTCAATTACATTAACTTTACATTGAATGGGATGTCTAGTCCATATCAGAGCTAGATTCATCCTTACAACCATTTAAGGCTACTCCTAACTAACGCCTACTCAAAATCATGGATCTATGGCTCCACGACCTTACATACATTAAGTACATTGAAATCAAATTAAAAATGTGAGAGGACTGGTGCCTCTCTTCCTTGAATGCACACTTTGAATGCGTTGAGTGGGCTGGTTGGTTGGAGTGATGCTCCTGCATCATACTCCTCTGCTGTGAAATATTCATGAGCTCCTGCTCATGAGCTCCCCAGTATAGCTGTCGAAATCCACCTGGATCCCAAACAGTTCTCTGGAGCTATATCTCTGCTCCATTTCTCTGCTGCTACTGTTGCTTTTCTACTGCTTCCCCTGTAGTCTCTCTGCTATTCAGCTCCCCTTCGCTAGAAGCTTTTGCTGATCTGATCATCAGCTCTCTGATCTCCTCGATCACCATGTACAACTGCTCCAATGGATGGCTCTCCTCATGCAGTCTTCTCGACTGCACTTCTTCCCTGCAAATGGGTCGATCAACTAGATCTCCCATGCTATCTTCTTCCTCTTCTATGGCACTAGCTGGCCATTCTGATGCAGACTCCTCTTCTGCAGTCCTACCAAGCTACTGCTCAGCTTCTGCCTATGGAAGCTTGACTTCTGGCATGTCTCCAACTTCCTCCAGTCACTTCCCAGGCTGGAATTTCCCCTCATATTCCGTTGCATACCTTGGTATGACAGTCTTCATCACCTATTCAGCTCCCTGGCTGAAATCTCTGAGCGATTCCACATAATGCTCCTCTTCAATTATCTGCCTGATTGTTTGTTCATGGCAGTCATTCACTAGCTCTAGATTTTTCAGCCAACCCTTCAACATCTCCAGCTCCATCTCCCATGGAGTAATTATCTTACCTCCATGTTCTTCTTCTGCTATCAGCTTTAGTGCTACAGCTGTCCCCTTTTCAGCTTCTTGGCTGAAACTATTGAGCCATTCCTCTGAATTCTCTTTTTCCTATGCTTGGGAAGCCTTTGATATCTACTTCTTTGTCATGACAGTCACCGTTGGCTGTCTTTTTGCTATTGCTGCCTCTACAACACATGTTCTGGCCTCAACTAGGCTCAATGGTAGGAATATCTGAATTCCTCCAATGATCAAAATGCCCTTCTGATCTTCTTCCTCTATAATCTCCTCTTGATGATGTGAACTCCCCTCCGAGTTCATGAGACCTTCAGATAGTCTCATTTTTGTTCCCTTGCTTACTTCACAAATTGATAATTTTCTGCTGCCCTCTTGGCAGTCTATGAGATCCTCAGATCCCATCTCATTGTCCTCCTGACAACATGAAATTTCCCTGCTATCCTCCTGACAGTTTATGAGATCCTGTGGCGATCTCATCTCATTTCCCACCTGGAAATTGGAAATTTCTGTTCTGCCCTCTTGGTAGTCTCTGCACACATGGTAGTCTCTGATATTTTTCAACGATCTTAGTTCATCCTCAACATCACTGAGATTCCTCCCAGCCTCTGGTTCAGATACCTGAACCATTTCCTCCTCATCATCCCTGAGGCTTTCAGCATGCCTCAGGCATCTCTTTAACAACTCCTGTTGTCTTCTGGCCACCAATTCCCTGACTGGAAATTTTACCTTCATCTTCATGGGCCATTCATACACCCAATGTGATCTTGCATCCTGCTGCATCCACAATGCAAGTTCCTCCATCCTTGCTCTGATCTCGGCAAGCTCTTTATTCATCACATCATTGCTCTGTTGTTGACGGATCTTCTTTCCATCACGCTTATGACCTTCAGTAGTCATCTCCCTGCCTTCTGTCTGCCCTCCTAGAAAACCTTCTGCTATCACTCTGCAACCCTGAGTGCTTCCAGTGTCCCCTACAGTCCTCTGACTATCTTCTTGACTGCTGCCTACCTGCAAACAATCACCACAGAGTCTCAATACTCTGTCTTCCCTTTACCTCTACCTGCAAAATACAAACAGAGTCAAGCTTTGATACCACTTGCCACAGACCCCCAACCCTCGGGCCAAAATCCACTACAAGATCGTTCTCCTTCTCGGATCCACAGAACCGAAATGGTTCTTTCGGGCCTTCACTGAAACCCAACGAACCCGATCCACAGGTCCTTTCTCCTAAAACCCCACCTGCACAAACAATTGCACCAAGGTGCGAGCTTCACTTCCTCAGTGACCACAATGCTATGTCCAGGGCCTTAACACAAGCACCTTTCACAACTCTCGATGTCGCGAGTTCGTGAGTCGAATATATTGACTCCTCCTTCTCCACACCTCCGATACCCGAGATGATGATATGGGTATGTCTCCTTCCTTGTTAGTGCCCTCCATGCATAACCATCGGCTAGGGCTAAGTGCTAGCACCTCTTGCTACTCGTGACCTCGCAAGTTGAGTTGTTGAGCCTTGGCGCTCTACCTTTGTGAAACCCCGAGAGGTGATATCTAACTTCCCTTTCGCACTTCTCGCAACTCGCAACTTCGGGAGTTGAGTTGTTGAGCTCTTCTGCTCCTTCTTCACGAATCCACGAGACGTGATAAGTCAACAGAAGGTTGACTCTTGCCCAGGTGACAAGTGTCCACCTGTTAACCATGCGGTCCCCACCTGATGGATATGCCACGTGTTCACACGAGCCTCAACTCTTGACACTTCGCGACCTCTACAGTCGAAAGTGACTCCTCTCAACCTCTGAACCCCTAAGTGCACGATATGGAGAAGGTTCTGATCCAACGGTCCTCCAGTGACCTTGATCTAACGGTTGTCCCTGCTCCTCGCTACTCAGAGATTCATAAAATCAAGAGCTTGGTCTACCTTCTCCAAACTCCCGAACTCCAAATCCATGAGATAACCCAACAGTCTCTCGAACTCCCTGATCACTGCCACGCGTCCTCCCTAGATGGATGGTCCTGATCACTTCGAGAATTCACAAGTCATGAAGTCAAAAGACTTCCCTGTTCAGCTCTCCGATGACGAATCCCTGAGATATGAGGATCTCGTGACACGCGTCCTCCTAGATGGATGACCCTAATGTCTTCGGGACTTCCTTACCCGTGACCTCTAGTCTCCCGGTCTCATGTCCTCGGAACCTCTGAAGTTTCGAACCCCAAAATCCCGATGCCTCTACTGTTTTGGGACTTTCCGAGTTCTCTCCTTTGCTTGTGATGGTTTAAACCTCGTGCTCCTTTCAACAGTTCTGATGGCTATCGACTGCATGAGCTAGATCTGACGGCCTAGATCTACTCTTTTCCACGACACTCTCTTGCTGCTTTCTGGACGTGAAACTTCAACGGTCCAGATCTTATCCTCGACTGATCCGACGACAGTTGTGCTTCCCTCCTTGTGGCGCTCTATTTCTTCCCAAACCTTAGAATAATTCAACGTATCAAAGACCTCAACCTTTTCTCTTGTTGCTACGAAGCCTGTGACTTCGACTTCTGTCCACGTTCTTTGAAAACGCTTTGCCTCTTGAGCTTCCTCGAACTCAAACCCTCCAAAGGATCTCCTTTTGGCCTCTGCAACCTCTCGACTATGGCCTATGCATGAAAGCACTCTTCCTCCTGAGATTTATTCTCTTTGAATCCTCGAAGGATTCTTCGACCTCTGTGCTCCTTTCCGGTCTCTGTTCCTCCTGGACTTTGCTTGCTCTGAACCCGTGAAAGGATTCCCGACTCCTACACTCCTTGCAGAGTCTCTGCACACATGAAGGTGCTATCTGTCCTAAGCTTGTCTAATGTTCAGACCTCTAAGGGACTTCACCCTTTTTCCTTCTCCCTCAGATGGAGAATCTGATGCCCTCTTGGAAGTCTCTTGCTCAAGCAACTCCTTGCTGAGTCTGCAGGGTGTTAAACAAAACTGTGAAGATCCTCTCCTGGACTCTTCTCTGTTCCAGAACTCAAAAGAGTTCTTTCCTGTGCTCTATCTGCACATCCACTCAATGTTCTCCTGGAAGAGTTTTTCCTCACAAAATCCCACAGTGATTCTGTTTCCCTTAATGAATTCAAACCAGAGTTCTGTTGTGCACTCTAGCACCTACTCAATGCCCTCCTGACAGAGCTTCTACAGAACTCCTCAGAGATTCTGTCTTCCTTTGTGCCTTTCCTCTGCATAGTCCTGTCTCCAAGGTGTTCAACAACCTTGAGATCTTTCCCTGAGTTTAAGACTTCAGCTGGTGTGCCCTCCTAGCACGTCTTTGTCCAAATTCCACAGAATTGGAAATGCACTCTATGCACTGGCTCTCAAAACCCATAGTGTTCTTTCATGCCCTCTTGGTATAAGACCACAAAGAACCCCAAACCTGAAATCAAAGAACTCAACAGAAAAAAATTATGTCTGTCCCTGCAAATGCATACCTAATCATACATCTACTGCATATAAAGAACACACCAAGACATTCATGCAACCACATAATAACATGCATGAAAAACTGCTATTTGTATTAATGTAAAATTCCTCTTTTACAATGTGTTCAAGATTAGACTTTGACAGAGTCTTGCTCCTCCTCTCCTCTCTATTCTAATGAATAATCCTACAGATACAAAAGGATCTTTTACATGAAGGGGCTCTTTGGGCTTTTCCCTCCATCCTCACCAACCCTATTCAATTACATTAACTTTACATTGAATGGGCTGTCTAGTCCAGATCAGAGGTAGATTCAGCCTTACAACCATTTAAGGCTACTCCTAACTAACGTCTGCTCAAAAGCATGGCTCTATGGCTCCACAACCTTACATACATTAAGTACATTGAAATCAAATTCAAAATGTGAGAGGACTGGTGCCTCTCTTCCTTGAATGTGCGCTTTGAATGCATTTAGTGGGTTGGCTGGCTAGCGCATGGCTGGCTGGAGTGATGCTCTTGCATCATTATATGGTTGTAATAAAGGTTTAATATTGCAGGGCCCATCGGACTTGGCACCGACCGGTCGTACCTGCCGTCGTTGTTTCTTGTCTGCATATATATATATATATATATATATATAGATAATAATTGTGTTGGCCATCGGATCTGGCCCCATCTGGTCTAGCGACCATAATTTTTTTCCCTTTTTCGTTTCCCCATCTGTCATTGGGAAAACCATGGGTGCCACATGGTGCCCTCTGGTTGGCCCACGTGCCGTCTGCTGGTTGGCCCACGTGCCGTCTGCTGGTTGGCTCGTCTGACCTAGTCAACTGCCATGTGGTACTGATGTAACCTTCTCTATCGGGTCCATGTGTCGTGTTTCGAGGCGGCCAAGTTTCAGTCCAATACTGGGCCACGTGGCGGCCCCTTAATGGTGCCATGTGGTAGATTTTCACTGGACCAATTGGCGCTCAAAAATTCCAAATCAACATGACACGTGGCAACCTGTGGGGCTGCCACTTGGCATGCTGATGTCATCAGTACACCATGCTGATGTCACCCTATCCAGTCAGCTACTGATGTCATGCTAACGTCAGCACTACGGATGCTGATGTGTCCTGGTTGACTTTGACCTAGTTGAGCAAACTTTGACTAGCCATATCTTCTTCATACAGACTTTGTTTGAAGAACTATTTATGTCGTTGTAAAGCTTGCAATGCACTCTTCACAATGATGCTAATTTCACTGAGTTTTGAGGACTTTGAATTTTTTTCCTTTCTCTGTCTGTTGAGGCCATTTTGAGCTTCCTGAGGTGGTTTTGTGAATTCTGAGTTATCCTTAGAATTCTCTAGATCCTTTTTGTATCACCCTAACTGAATTATCCTCTTGGGGATGCTCCCCCTGTCTGCTACTCCATCATCTAAATAATATCTCCCCCTTTGGACAAGGGATATCACTCTGATGCAATGCTGATGGCATGGATGCCAATCATATTTCCTCCTGGAATCATGCGGCTGCAACCAATCATGGGAAGAAGAATAACTCCCAAGGTGAGTATATATCTCCCTATCTTCTCTGCAAGATGAACATTATGATACCATTGCAATCTTCTTTTGCTGCAAATGCTACTGCTCAACCATAACATAGATAAACTATTCAAGAATGATATGCTCTTCCTATGACGATCCTTGGACCTGTCGATGCATCATACTCGTGCCATACCATAAATCATGAATAAAAATATATGTCATCAATGAATAGTAAATCATGAACAAGGCATCAACCATATTTATTTAAAAAACTAATTGAAATACAAAATTTGATATAAAATTTAAAAAAAGAAAGAAAAAAACATACAAAAAACAACCAAAAAAATTAAAAAAATATATTAAACAAAAACAAAAAAACACTTAAAATATTAAAAATAATAATTAAACTACAAGTACTAAGCAACCAATAGTACCTTCCAAAACATGTACCAAGAGTGTCCCTCAATAGATCAATGATATATCTCTAGCTAGCATCACATCATCATGATATATATCATAAAAAAAGTTCTGTAAGTTCACTGATAAAATACATAACATAACCAACATTGTTCCTCAATAGAAAATGACTCAATCCACACTCTAGGGTTAGTACCATGCATCCAATATGGGAATCAAGCATACACTCCAAAAAATCAACCACATATTATCACCATACATTCATCAAACACACATACAAACATGAAACTTGAAGTATACCATCCCAGACCTTGCAAAAATAGAGTTAGATCATTAAACCATGCTGCAACTCATTTGTACACCCATATTTTTGAGGATTTTACCACATGTACATGATTTGACCACATACAACTCACGTATGTACGCGAATTTTATTCATACAAACCACGTATATACATGACTCTTCCCATAAGATCCTGTGTATGCATTAGAAAATTTCAAGCTTGAGCTTGCCTCATGGTTGCTATTTTGTTTTGGTTGTTCTGTCTTCTTCATCCACTTCTAAAAGTGTCCAGGTTTCTCTGTACTTGTACTCTGAGCTTCCATCCTTTCAACATTGTCTTCCTTCCATGTTACATGTGATCTTCTTGCCATGCTATATGCAGCACTCCTCATTGACTGTCTCCTTGAATTCCAACAATCCTAAGCTTTGTGGCCAAACCCATTGCAGTTGTAACATCTCATGGTGTGACAATGTGTCCCACTTGATTACATCTCCAACGTATTAGGGTTTTATGGAACCTTCCAATATATTTCCTTGCATAATGTCTGCAATCCAAAGATTTATGACCATATTCATTACATGAGAAGCAGTGACCATGAAAAACATTTTCCTACCTTTGCTTTGGTGTCCACCTTGAAGGTGTCTCTCTTCTAAATTTGCTTCAAGGTGTAATGATGGATTCTTGATGTATTCCTTTCTCCATTATTTTGAAAGTTTCCTTGCTTTGTGTAGATGGTTGACTTGCAACATTGCTTCCACCTTTTGAGAGTGAAGGACTTATCTCATGCTTCTTAGAGGTGCCGACTTCAAAGTGTGTAGCTTCCTTGTTGTCTCCAAGACCTGATTTATCACTTGGTGATCTTTGGATATCCAATATTTCATTCAATATGGTTGAGTTGTTCATGAACTTAATATGAGTATTTGAATTTTCTACTTTCTTTATGATATCAACAACTTCTGCTTCCAACTTATGGCACGATTCTTCTTTTTCATTTACTTGATTCTTCAATAGTTCTTCTATCCTTTTGGATTCTTCAAGTTGGGTCTTTAGATTGACATTGACTTCAAGGCTTTTACTAAGCTCATCATCTACCTTCTTCTTTTCTTCTGCTTGACTAATTATTTCATTCTTTAGTTTTTTGATCTCTTCTTCTTTTTCTTCTAATTGGGTCCTTTGCTGGGTTATTTCACTTCCTTTTTGTTTCTTGAGCATTTGTCTTAGTGTCATGGTAAGTATTTGGTACTTTTCTAGGGCTTCCTTAGTGCATTTTTCAAGATACTCAAAATAAATTGAACCATATTCTATTTCCATGCTCACTTCTTCTAAATCATTCATAATTTTATCTTTAAGATTCAACAAATCTTCCTCTTCATCTATAAGATATTTGTTAGCCGATTCTACACAAAATACCTCTAGATCCTCTTCTTCATTTGTAGGAGAACATTCAATTTCATTGCATTCATAAGTATTGTAATCATAAGATTTTGGAGAGTCTTTACCTTCATTGATGATTGAGTCTTGATATGCCTTCTCTAACTTCATCCATAGGTCCTTGGAAGATGTAAATTTTCCTATGCTTTCTTTAACAAAACCCGATATTCCATTCAAGATGGTCTCGAATGCTATTGGATTATTCTTCTTTGCTACAAATTTTGATTGATTCTTTAAGGGCACTGGTACAACAACAACTGTATTGCAAACACCTTCTCCTTTTTACTTCAAATACCCTTTCATCTCTATTCTCCATGCCAAGTAATCTGTCTTATCAAAGAGGGGAAAGTCATTTGCATGTTCATCCATTTGTGTGTCCATGGATCTCCTTCAAGCTTGTAAGGCTTATGATGAAGGCTTGCTCTGATACCAATTGTTGGACACACTGACCACACTGAGGGGGGGGGGGGGTTTGAATCAATGTGAGGATATTATTACACTTATTACAAAAAATTTAGTTAGCAACCACTTCAAATATCATTATTCATTACTTCCATTCACAACTAGTTGTTTGCATGTAAACATATCTCAACAACATACATCATCAATAAACCATCACCATCAAGAACACATAGAGCATAGGATATATATGTAAACTTTTGTATTATGTGTTACAAGAGACTACAATCTCAGGGTTTAATCAACATTAATTAAAAATAACAACAACTCCAATAGAGTACCAACTCTAAATACAAGACTCGACTTGCAGATCTTAGCACCAATTGAGATGTGAGGAATCCAACCCTAAAGTACAAGACCCAACTTGTAGACATAAATCAATCTTCCAACATGTACGTGATCTATCTATACTGTAGCACACATATGTACACGACCTGTCTATACCACAACATGTGTATGTACGTGACCTGTCTATTTGTCAGCTTGCATACACCTTTAGAAAATAGGGTTTTTGAAACTTCACAACTTCTGCCCTTCAGACCCTTGCTGCCTTTGTTATATCCATCTGTAAACTGTCACTGCAACCAACCTATCACTGCCCAATTTGTACCACAAACAAATCTACACCATCCAACATCCTATGCATGTTCCTCATGCATACACCATTACAAAACACATATATCTCTCAACCATATCAGGACTGAACTACTCAACTAACAACCCACCATATACCACATCCAAACATCATAGAAACCATACAAATATTACTTCAAGAACTCACCATACCATGATTAAATCTAAGTATAAAGAAAACATATAACCATACCATAAATTCTATAGTAGATGTTTGCACCCAATTCTTCACTTGGTGAGCAAATCGAGGGTGCTTACATGCCCTGTTGGGTCTTGTAGAGCATGACAGCTGTGGAAGAAAGGGTTAGAAAATACAAGACAAGACGGTAAGCAAGAATTAAATTAAAACAAACTAAAACTGTGAGCACATGGATAAAGAAACAATAAACACAAAAAAGATTGATATCACCAATGGTTTTGAGCTGGTCAATTGATGAAATCAGAGCACAATGAAGGAAGAGAACTGTAGTTCCTTCTTCCCCCAAAGGAAGGCTCTTGAGGCCCTCACAAACTTGCTTTCCTTACAATGCGAAGAACTGAGAATGATGGTGAAAGAACTCCCAGCACATCCACTCA
>JASDQU010737160.1:67857-82660 GCA_032191745.1 Picea mariana | reverse complement strand
CCCTTGCTTTTGTCACCACGGGGTTAGAAAAGCACCTAAAACATCAGAATCATTCATTTTCTTTGAACACCATTCAAACTTTATTGAAAGAAAATTTGGCTAGCCTATGTCCTATCCTAACTACCTACACCTTTAGCCCAGATTAAACTGTTGGACTAAGATATTACTCTACCCTAGGGTTATTTGACCAAGGTTAGATAGTTTGATCAAATTTATTCACTATCTAACCTATCTACTTGGCTAAGATTAAATAGTTTAGCCAAACTTATTCACTAATCCTATCAACATCAATTCAAAAGGACCTGACCATGTTTAAACAATATGGATCAAGTCATTGTTATTGCATGGGGCTTTGTTCATTTTTTCTTATATTCCCTCTTTATTCTTTTTCTTTCTTTTCTTTTCTTTTTCTTTTGAAAATAATTTGCATGAATGAAATATTATTTGCAAGATAACAAACATCAATAGTGAAAATTTTCCAGTCACCAGATGATCCTATAAATTATAGGGTTATAATAGAATGAAAACTAACATTGATTTATGAATTCGAGATGAAGGATCTGGGTATGATGCACTACTTCTTGGGACTAGAAGTATGGAAGAGGACTGATGAGATTTTCTTGAGTTAAGGAAAATATACAGTGGATATATTGAAGAAGTTCAATATGATAGACTGCAAATCCATGCTTACACTGATGGTGATGGATCTGAAGAAAATGATCAAGCCTTCTACTGATTCAGGTGAGATTGATCCTCATCTATACCGACATCTAATTGGATCATTGATGTATCTGGTTAACACCAAACCTAATACATGCTATGTAGTGAAGAAAATGATCAAGCCTTCTACTGATTCAGGTGAGATTGATCCTCATCTATACTGACATCTAATTGGATCATTGATGTATCTGGTTAACACCAAACCTAATACATGCTATGTAGTGAATGTACTTAGTTAGTTCATGATTCAACCAAGACAGACTCACTGGACAAAAATGAAGCATATATTGATATATCTACGAGGAACAGTTGGATATGGCCTGAGATTACCTCCAGTGTAGACATGAGATTGCAGGGATATGTCGATGCAAATTGGGCAGGGAGCACAGTGGACCGGAAGAGAAAATTTAGTTGTTTTTTTACCTTGGGGTCTGCCATGGTTTCCTCGTGTAGTAGGAAACATATCTCTGTAGCTTTGAGTACAACATAAGAAGACTATATAGCGTTGAGTGTGGCAGTTCGCGAAGCAGTGTGGATTCACAAGCTCCTGACAAATTTATTTGATCATGAGATGGATTCTACCATTATTCATTCTGATAACCAGAGTTGTGTGATTCTCTCTGAGAATCCCATGTTTCACGATAAATCAAAACACATTGAGATAAAATATCATTATATTAGAGATATGGTGCAGAGGAAAGCAATACACGTGCAGTACCTTCCTACACATGAGCAGATTGTAGATATCTTCACCAAACCGCTTGCTAGGAAAAATCTTGAGTACTTCTGTGAAAGACTTGGCATGGTGGAGAAAGCCTCCCCAACTGAGAGGGAGTGTTGATGATTTCAGCGTCATGAGACATCCTCCAGGATACATTCTCCTATGTGACTGAGATGAGTTGACCTCTCTTGGGCACAAGTTTCAAGGTTGTAGAGAACCCTCTTGTGTGCATTAGGTTTTTATGGTCAAGGGATCTTCTCTTGAGAATAAAGAAAAGGATTGTTGGGTTTTCTTCCCTTGAGTAAAAGGGTTTCCTAGGATATTTCTTGTGTTCTTGTGCATGGTACTTCTTCTTGTGATTTTGGTTATTGCAACACTTGTAAATGGTGTAGATGCATTTGTTTATGGTTCAAGTAAATGATAAAATAAAAGAAACCTCATGCTTGAGCCTATCATAGATAAAATTAAACAAACATAGCCTTCCCACCCATCAAAACTCAGTCGCTTCACGCATCGATACAGTGATGTTGGATTCCATCACCAACTAGCGCTTCTTTGTGAGAAGGTTTTTTTAATGCTTGACTCCTATATTAATTAGCGTGTGTTGTTTTTTCTCCTTAGTTGTCCTTAGGATTCATTCTGTGTCTAATGGCATCAGTTCCGGGGTCAGTTGAAGGTCTATGACATAATTAACATATTATGACATCTATTTTTATTTTTTGAGAGATGCAACAAATAAAAAACTAGGCCTGAAAATAACACTAAATTTCCTACCATGGTGTTTACTAAGAGCCAATATATAACCAACACTTAAATATAAAGTTGATCCTACCAGAAACCAACTAAACCAACCCAAAAGTGGAAATTTTATGAATTTCCCCAGTGGATTCACCAGTACTATTGTAGGGATTTTTCACTATTACTAGCTAATGGATTCCCCGATGAGTGTGTTTATTGAACACATCACCATGTGTGATCATAATCATGCTAGTGTCAAAGAAATATGGTTCTTAGTGTGCATGCATTCACAATTTCTCCTTCAACAAGATCAAAATGAGGGAACAATACCCCATTCCTTTAATTGATGGTCTTGTAGACATAATGAAGGGAGAAAAGTACACCATAATCAAATTGAAATCTAACTACCACCAAGGTCATGCCAACCCTAGGGTTGTTTGGAATACTGCATTTGAAGATAAGGATGACTTGTATGAGTGGTAGGTGATCATGCCCGTTGACTAAACGAATGCTCATGCATCATTCTGCAACCTTTCATAGTTAAATTTGTGATTCATATTAATCATGTGTTGTTTTTTAGTACTACATGGGAAGAACATGATGACCAATTTGAACACTTTGCACAACCAAAATATCTTAGCTAACCTAGAGAAATGTGACTTCACTGGGAAGCACATATGGCACTTCATCATCATTGTTTATGAAATCAAATTGCATGTATATCTCGAGAAGGTATAGATCATCATAGAATGGTCCACCATGACCAACCTAATCAAGTTACATAATTTCTTGGGCTTAGTGAACTTCTACAAAAGGTTTTTGTTGGGATTATCCCATTTTTTACACCCTCTCCACTCTTCACTATGTGGGATTTCCACAAATATGGTGTTCATAAGGGACACAATACAACATCAAGGCTTTGAAGAATTCAAATGCAAACTGAAATATTTGTTGGTAGTATAACTCCTTGATTTACATCATCCCTTTAAGACTCATACCTGAAATTATGCTCTCGATGTTATTTTCCCTCAAAATGGGCATCTCCTTGTACACCACTTTAAAACCCATCCTCCCACCATAAAAATGAAAGTAAGGTAGAGCGACAAATTGAAATCCAATTCTACTTCTTGTTTCATCCTTCCTTATTGGTTCTTCGAGTGTAAACCTTAGTGAATTACTCTTTAATGTGTGAGAAGATATAATTAGTCTTGTTTTAGAAAACCTAGAATATTACCCCTTTTTAGAATCACTGAAAAAAATAATGTTCTTATTTATTATAGCCCTTAAATGGATGGGAAAAAGATAGGGAAGATGAAATAGAGGAGAGAAACATTGAATACCATTAAATTGCATATTCATAGAAACAAATAGAGCACTTATGTTTTAACATAATATAGTCCAAAAAATTGGTTGTGTATAAGCAATTTTCCACCCTACCTTGGGCATCTACTGTTGATTCCACCCCTAAGAAGGGCTTTGAAGAAACACGAGTGAAAGAATCTAAGCTACACACTCATAACTCACTCAACCCTCAAGAGTCAATGGAGGTAGATTCCTTCATTTAGGGCACAAGAAGGAAAAGAGATGAGATCTTAGGTTGAAACTTGGAAACAAAATATTATTTTCCAATAAGCCTCACCATTCTTGAAAATTTAATAATAAAATTCATTGCTACTACTTCTCATTTCCACAAAGTGAAAAAAATTGCACAAATTTGGTTAGATTTTCATTCTCATTCTTGACTTACTAAAATTACATACATCTAAGAACATATTTGGCAATAAAATTCTTCAGTCCATGCCAGAAGTGTAAGGTACCCTTCTTCATAAATACACCATCATCATTATTCCAAAAATATAAAAAATTGAGCAAGCAAATAAACAAGTGAAACCACAACATATAAACATGCATAAATATATATGTCACAAATACTCAATCAAACTTCTATAAACTCAAAAATACTTCACAAAAACTGAACATGTTAAATTTTAGATGTAGTATTATTAGAATGTAAATTACCAAGCATATACATCGAAATTGCTTGTTTCCCTACAACTCTATACTCTATATGTAGAATCTGAATATGATCATGAATATATATTTTGTTTGAGCATGAAAAGCTACATTGTTTCTTCAAAGCCTCATTATTGATTTGTGAAGGAAGTCATAAATTTGAACTTGTCCAAGTTTACTCTAGCCCCAAGCACTGACAAAAATGTTACAAGGCCCTTTTCCAAGCGTCAACTTTTAGTTTGTCTATCCTTAATATAAGGATAGTGTCATCACTAAAAAAGTCATAGGAGCTCCAACTTTCTCGTTTACATACTATAATATCTGGATAAGGTGCATAGGTTTTCTAGATGGATTGGATGGTAATTAAGAATCCCCTGCACTTCCAAGAGCTTATTGATCTAAATATATTTGCTTCTGAAATACAAGGAACAACCTTTGGGGAAATTATCTCATCTACCTCTTCAATGTATACTAGAGGTTCCTGAGACTTGGAGGTCCATGCATCCTCATCAAACTTGACAAATATGCTCACAATTTCCTTCCATTAAAGATGGAATGTGGACTTTGTAAGATTTAGAGGTTTCATTGTAACCCACATAGATACCCTTATAACTAGAAGGTTCCAACTTAGTCATTTTCTCATTAGGAATGTGAATATAGATGGGACAATTGTAAACATGAATATGTGCTACTCAAGGCTTCTCACCCATGAATTCCTCTTATAGTCTCATTTCCTTCAAAAATATGACACATGTTCAAATTGTAGATAGTTGTAATACATGCTTATTCCCAGAGACACATGAGTATATCTAGATCATGAATCAAGGATTTGTTTGTCTCTATGATGGATGTTTTCTTCCTCTTTATAACCGCATTCTTCTAATGGTTTTAGGGTGTTATTAACTCCTCCCTAATTCCTACTTTCTTATAAAAAGTGTTGAAATACTCAAAGGTATAACCCTCTCCATTTTTAGAACTTATCATCTTAATCTTATTTCTTATTTGATTTTATACAAGAGCCTCAAACTCTTGAAACTTCCCTAATACCCCATACTTGGTATTCCTAAAGTAAACCTAGGACTTCCTATAAAAATTATCATTGAATGAAACATACTATATTTTACCTAATAATGAGGATGGAAAGAATATATCTCAATCTATGTTTTCTTCTAGGAAAATAATTCTTCACATGCTTACTAAGTACAAATCCCTTGCACTTTACTTTATTCTTAACCTTTAATTTCAACAATCCTTGAATTATGTCCTTCGATATTGGGAACACTTCATAGTGCAAGCGACCTACCCTCTTGTGTGAAAGCTCACACAAGTTATCAATTTCATGCACTAGGGCTCTCACAGGATCTCTTTGCAACTTGTACACACCACCCTCTCAAATACCATTGGGCAAAAACCAATTAGGATATAGGAATCTCTTTCACATGAGGACATGATAATCATCAAACTCAACAATAAATCCTAATTTATTCCATCATTACTGAAATTAAAAGGAGATTCTTAGTTAAACTAGGTACATATAAAACACTAGTAAGATCAATTATATCACTTGATGGAATACACAAGGAGATAGATCCCACTCCTACTACTAGATATGTGGCATCATCACAAAGTTTACTTGCATGCCTTCCTCCAACTCTTGAAGTTTACTAAAGGCCTTATCATTAGAGTCCATATGTTTTGAATATCCATTGTCCACACACCATCCAACGCCAAAAATGGTGTTAGTTGAAAGGGACGAGACAATGGATAAGAGTGTTGCAAGCTTGGGTAAAATACTTCTATCATTTTTTACTTTCCCTTCCCCTTCTTATCATGATATTGAGAAGCATAGTGGCCAAACATATTACACTTGAAACACTTGATATGTTTAAGGACCTTCTTTCCCTAATTAGAGGAATATGAATCCACTTTCTCCCCTTTTCAAACTTTCTTGGGTCCTCCCTTATTGTTTCCTTTTTTCATATTATTGATGATGGTAATATTTTTTTCCTCCTCTATTATTTTTAAAGGTGGAAAAATTTTGTAGGGCATAGATCCCTCTAAAAAATGGATACATATAAGAAAACCCATTTAAGGCTATGGAAACTAGCTTTTCACTCTTCACCCTTTCTCAAATTGTTACAACATGATCATGGAATTCAATAATATTCATCAAGTAGATGGATACAATATCTATCTTTCTCTTTTGTGTGGTTTTAATATTATTTCAATATAGTCTATTTAAATTCATCTTCTCACTCTAATATAGAGTGACGATAACATCATATATCTCCTTTATCATGGTATTTCTAATTATGCGAGGGATAGTGATCCACTTTGTCTTGGCCATCTTCTTTTTATGTTCTAGTAACAACACATGATTGGTAGTTTCTACCATCTCCATAGAATACCAAAGATCATGGTCTTCCAACATCATCTATGATTAACGCTTCCATGGGATGAAGTTAGAGGGAAATTTAAAATTTGTATTCATATCTAAGACTAAATGTAGTTGTACCATTGCTCTTGGAACAACTTGCTAAACGAAATATGTCAGCAACCCAAAAGCAACCTATCGCAAGACCAAAATGATATTATCAAGAACAAATATTTAACATCTCATCCCTAAAACCTCTCAATATCTCCCTATCATAGGTAGCATCCCTACTATACATACATAAATTCCTAGAATGTTTCATTAAATGCACTCTAATACCATAAAACATTTGACCATGTTGAGAAGATTTTGCACTCTAGAAACTAACCTAAAACTATAGATCACTAAAGTTGAAACACTTATAAAAATTTATGTTATAGATTACTTTAACCTACAAACACATGCCATTGATAATTAAAACAACAAAAATTCTAATATAAAGACTCAAAACATCATCATTGACTTTATATTAAATCTGAAAAAGAAAGCTAAATCTATAGCTCAAAACTCAAATCTTGGACCATAAAGTGGTTTTCCTTAATTCCCCTTTATAAACTAGTAATAAGATAGGTACAATGAATATAAATGCATGAAAAAAATTATGTAGTGTGAAATCTAACCGTAGCGCATATTGCTTGCATGGATAAGCAAGTTGAATTAATGTGCATCCACCTAGAGATTCATACCCTTCAATAAGTTGGGAATCCACATGCATGAGTGGCCCTACTAATTTAGGTAATTGCACCCTCTAATTGTGCATCCAAAACTAAAGATAAAAAAATATATTTAGTACTTTGAATATAGAAAACAAAGTTCAAAATTTGGAACTAGGATGAGGATGGACTACTCATTAACAACATGTGCACATGCGACTAAAGGTACAACCAAAAAAGTACCTACCAGATATTTCTTTCTCAAGTGAGGGAATATTAGGACAAATATAGGGAAATGTGACTGCATCTAGTAGATATGATTCACGGACAAGGACCAGAGATGAAAACGTCAGAAGAAAATTCCGTAGACGCATGGAGTTTTTTCTTGTTGAAGGAGGATCATGCTCTTATGATGATGATAGCATATGATACATAGAGGTGCCACTCATGTATAAGAATATGGTGAAACAATGGGTACCTAAGTAACTTTCTTCATTAGACATTGACTTCATTGTCAACAATAGGACATATCACGTTGCACCATCCTCCGTGCATGGCTTGGGGTTATTTTCCATGGATGGAATAATTGTAAAATATAATATAGTAACTGAATTGATCGAATATGTTGGACCGTGTTACACTTATAAAGATTGGATGTGGTTGGTTTGGTACATGCGAAGTATGCAGAGATATGCACTTGCCGCAAATTATATACAACTAATAAACAACGATAAAAATAATGGGGTGACTATCTATATTGATGGAAGTGTTGTTTTTCTTCATATGAGATATAATCAATATATTAATATAATGATGAGTGTTCCATATATAGGGAACATATGGTGACCATCCATGAAAGGATGCATCCCTTGAATATTCAATAACTATTTATTATTATCATTTACGTATTATATATGATATTTAATAATAAATAATTATATTATTAATTATTATTATAAGAGAATGTCTTCCTCATGTTGTCTAAACATCAAAACTCCCTCTCAATGAGAGAGACATTTTGCATCATGTCAATCTTGTATCTGAAGTATACAAACTTCACCCTAGAGTCATGACACTTGTATGTCATTCTTGGGAGACGTCTCTCTCCCACCTGAATTGAGGAGAAAGTCCTTCTACGGCTCTCCCTTTTGAGCCAGTTGACTCTCTCTGAGATGAGACTCACTCTAGGTCCACATGTAATAACATATAACATCTTGAGTCTTTATCATTCCTTGTCAAAACACCATTACTAGGACAAATATCACACCGATATCTTTCACCACAAGTACACACCTGTGAGTGAATGTTATCCTGATGATAACTAACACGTGGAAAGCACTTCAAGCACCTCGAGTCCATATTATTCCTTTTCATGATCAAGGAAGGACTATGTTTGGGCCAATTTACCACAAGTGCACCTTTATGATAAATGTATCCTATTTATGTAGGATCATCGATCCACCTCAACAAATGCGCCAACATGCCAATACACAGACACAGAATGGAGAAAGGGAGAGGCACCGAATCTCCCATTTTTAAATTTTGAATATAATCCTATACAGAGTTTTGCATGTTGTAAGACTAATAAATGCCAGGCCACACCTTTGTATAGGTAGTGGATAAGGTTTCCTTAAATGGTTTCCTATAGTAGGTCAAGATCATAGATAGGTCTGGAGGAACATTTATCGAATGTAGCCATAGAATTATGGTGTCGTAACTAAGATAGAGATATCACTAAGGTCATGGTGAGGATAAGATCGTAGAGCCCTCGCTTTGTAATTAAGAGACTTGAGAGAGATATCGGGGTAGAGAGGTCTTAGAAGAAGCATATCTCAGGATGTAATTAGAATAGGATAAATAACTGAGACTCTGTCATAGTCCAGTCTATGTACACATTTGTAAACAGACATTCGTCTTAATACGAATAAAAACAATTTTTCCTGCACAAGACATGTTTATGAATTATCTGTATTCTGTGAATGTTATCTGTGTGTTAATGTGCTGTAGATGTATGATAGGTTTCATATGCAGTCAGAAGATAAATTTATTTATCTTTGTTTGAGTTTGAAGTATCATTTTGTGTTCTTTAGGCTGTGCAAGGAGTGCACAACAGAACATTTGAAGTTCTATAGCCAGCGCAAGGAATGTGCATTTGAACTCTACGGAGTCAGGAAAGAACGTACGAGGAGGGCACACCAGAGTGATAAGAACTCCAGGAGGAACCTCAATGTTACTGAATACCTTAGAGGATGAATTTGTGCAGAGAAGGCACAAAGATACATATTTATTGAACACTTTGTAAGGAAGATCTCTGCAAGGTGTGCATTGAGCAAGGAGAATGCTAGGAGTGCGAGAAGAATTTGTTTTCAAGAAATACTTTGGATATGAGTTTGACAAAATCCCAGAAATGCAAGGAGTGTGTGGGAGATTGAAATATTTGAGGAGATCAAGCTCATAAGGAATAAAAAAAGGAGTGCATGGGTGATAAACTTATTCTAATTCCTAGAGCTCAAAAGAGATAATGCTCTCAGAAGCATAAGCGAAACCCAAGATATTCGGATTCGTAGGAGAAAGTTCAAAGGTCGAAAAACATTGAAGACTAACGAAATATTCCAAGTCGGGAGAAGTCTAAATCTTAGGAGGAGGAGGAGAAACAGTAACAATTGGATTGGTTGTAAGGAGAATCCTGGTCCGTTGGATCAGTGTCTAGCGAGAAAGGATAGCGCAGGAGAAGATAACAGATCCATCCATTAGATCTGAGCAAAGAGGGTCAATAGCCATTAGATCTAGATGGAAGTGCATGAGCCTTAACACTGTGTACACGTAGGAGATCAGACTTGTCAAAGTCCCGAAGTGAGTAGGGACTGTCCATCATCAAAGGCAACAGGTCACGTGAGATCAGAGTTTTCGGGTGGAAGTACTCCGGGAGAACCGAGTGTACATGAGTTGAAATCCTGAATCCTGAAGACCTAAAGAAGATAGAGACCGTCAGATCAAAGTGGATACACATGTCAAGATATCATTTGTTTTGGGTGAAGATGCTGTAAGAGGAATGAGCGCATAGAAGGTTGAAACATATGAAGCCCGAAGAATCGAAGAGCCAAGAGTCGTCAGTCTGTAGGAGGGACACTTGTCAACATATCGTGAGCTCCACATAAGTCGTAGTGAGGTTTCAGTTGAGAAAAAATATCGCCGAAGCCCAAAGGGCCAAAGATAATCTAGATTGTTAGATCCATAAGAGCACATGGCGGAAGATCGTGAACTCTGGGTGAAGTCACTCCAGAATAACGCAAAGGAGAAGGGTTTGAAATCATCGAAGCTCAAAGAACCAAAGAGAATGATAGTTGTCGATCTGGAAGAGGACAGGTTTCACCAGATCATGGACTTCGAAGGATTGCACTCCATGGTTTTTGTGGAAAAGAAGTTTTGGAAAGTTCCGAAGCACCGAAGGACGAAATGATTAAGGGTCGTTGATCCTGAAGGAAGAACATGGGCCATTGATCTGCAAAGGGATAGATGGTGAGAGATCATTGTTTCAATGACTCGTGAATCACAAAAGTCAATGGCAGAGTTATAATAACTCACGAATCACAAATTCATGATTTGATCATAGCCGTTGATCAAAGGAGGGAGCTAAACCATATATCTGGTCTTGTTGGGAGTTCACAACTCAGGAAATCAGAAGGGAGATTTATGGGAACTCGTGAAATCCGAGTTCATGATTTTATCTGAGCCTTCAGATTGAGGAGATATATGGACCATTGATTCCTTTTGAGGGAAGGAGATATCGAGAGTTCAGATATCGTGAGAAGGGAGGTGAGCGGTCCTCCAACTTCACAAAACATGAAGTCCCGATATGTGAAGGGGGAAGCAAGATTGTCAGATCATGGGGATCATGGGCCGTCGATCTTACACAAGCAGAGCTCGAAGTTTGGAACTTCGGGTATCAGAAGGATGAGCAAGCAATATTTTGGGAGACGCGAAGCATGAAATCCTGAAGCGCTCGGATGGTTGGACCTAGGTCATAGCGAGGGGTCATATTGGTGAAGTTTGAGGGAGGAACTAGTGCGGGCTAAGCTGTAACTCGGAGTTCGAGATTTTGGGGGTTAGGAGAATCAAGGTGAATCACTTGCAAGGACCTGACATGTGAATTCATGACACACTTTTCGATTAGGCGAGTGGTCACAGCTGTGGTCACGTAAAGGAAAGGGCTTAGACAGAGAAGAGATAGCACCCATTTGGCGTCGAGGTTTGACCAACACTCATGAGAGGGCCTGTGGGTCTCATACAACCTGCGCCACGGGAAAAAGGGCTTGTGTAAATGGTTTTGGGGTCTTGCAGAGACCCAAAGAGTCAATATGACTTAGTTTCTTGATCGATCCTTGACTGAGAGATCAACATCCCCGAGGGGATAAGGGGGGGTCTGCATCACCTATCTCCCTTAGCCTATAGCCCAATCTAGGAGACGTTCTTCCTGATGCTGAAACATCAACACTCCCTCTTAAATAGGGAGGTATCTTTCCATAGTAGTACACAACTACTATCCAGAGACACGCAGTCTCTGCCAGTGGTACACAACCACCATAGTAGAAAATGTTTTTTCAGACATGGTACTCCCATGTGGACTTCTAGAGGCTACACCCTCTAGAAACACTAGGGTCAACTCCCATAGTGTGTGATGTCAAGGTTCAACTCCCTTGAAATGTCCTCATGTTATCTCCACATGGGACATTGGGATATAAGCCCAAATGCACTTATCCATTCTCGAATAAGTGTCCCACTTAACCCTTCTCGAATAAGTGTCCTCACAGATCAACTCAACTCAATTCATAGGGGAGTACGATCTGGAGAATGTTTTTCACACATGGCACTCCCATGTGGACTTCTAGAGTCTAGACCCTCTAGAAACACTAGGGTCAACTCCCATAGTGTGTGACGTCAAGGGTCAACTCCCTTGACATGTCCTCATGTGCTCTCCACATGGGACATTGGGCTATAATCCAAAACACACTTATCTATTCTCGGATAAGTGTCCCACTTATCCCTTCTCAGATAAGTGTCATCACAGATCAACTTGACTTAGTCACAGAGGACTACAATCTAGAGAATGTCTTAGGAACCTACAAACATCAACACTCTCTCTCGGCAAGGGAGGAATTCTCTACCATGCCAAGTATGTCATGGAAGTACTTAAACTTCATCCCGATTTGGTAAGAACATCAAAAACCTGCTCATTTGTAGGAAGGTACAACACCAATACTTCCTTCCTTTGCATCATGTATTGGATGTAATGGCAGTTGATCTCAATGTGGTTCGATTTGTCATGAAACACTATATTCTTTGATATCTTCACATAACTTTAGTTACCATAATGAATAATGGTGGAATCTAGCACATGTTTGGATAAATCTGTAAGTATCTTGTGAAGCCACACTACTTCACAGACTGACATACTTAATGCAATGTACTCTTCTTCTATTGTGCTCAAAGCCACATAAGTTTGTTTCCTCCTACACCAGGAAACCATGGAAGATCCCAAAGTGAAGAAACACCCAAAGGTGCTCTTTCTGTCAACTTCACTCCATGCCAAATCAAAATCAATATATTCTTTCCATATCATATCAATACTGGAAGTATATCTCAGACCATGTCCAACTGTACCTCGCAGGTATCTCAAAACATGCTTCACAACAATCTAGTGTGTCTACCTTGACTGACTCATAAACTGTCTAATTGCACTCACTACATAGCAAATATTTGGCCCAGTGTTAACCATATGCATCAATGATCCAATCAGTTGTATGTATAGAGTCGGATCAATTTCGTCGGAATCAGAAAAAGACACACTTATTTTCTTCATATTCGTCACCATTGGTATAGCCACAGGCTTCAAGTTCAACATCTCAAACTTCTTCAATACCTCAACTGTGTACTTCCCCTGACTCAGGAAGATATCACTAGTTCTCTACCACACCTCTAGTCCCAATAAGTAGTGCACCATACCAATTTCCTTCATATCAAAATTAGAGGCCAACGCATGCGTGCATTCAAAAATAAGGCTCTTTGTACCAGTGAAGAATAAATCATCAACGTAGAAGACCAAAATCAAGGACTCACCATTAACAGTCTTGTAGTACAGGCTAGGATTGACAACACTTTTTTTGAAGCCCAAAAATCATCAGGTGTCCATCAATCCTTGCATACCAAGATTGAGGTGGTTGTTTGAGTACATACAAGGCCATTTTCAACCTGCACACATGAGACTCCTTCTCATGTATCACGAAACCATATGGATTCTCGATGTATACTTCTTACTCAATCTCTCCATTGAGAAAAGTTGTCTTTACTTCCATTTGATGTACTCTCTAACCCATGGATGTTGCAGGGGAAATAATCATCTAGATAGAAGTGTATTGAGCAATAGGATCAAATGTCTCCTCATAATATATTCCCTCCACTTGGGATAATCATCTAGCAACAAATCTCGTTTTGTGCCTCTCGATGCTCCCATCAACTATGTGTTTGATCTTGTAGATCCATTTGGAAGTCACTACAGAGTTCCCCACAGGTCTCAGAACAGTATCCCACACATCATTCTTCATGATGTATTGATACTCCTCCATCATGACATCTCTCCATACTGGATGATTATTTTCCTCCTCATAACATGAAGGCTCAAAATGAATGATGTGGCTCATAGATGAGACATAGCATGAATATATTTGAGGTATATTTGTCAGTCGGAAGGTACCACGAGGAGCTACATATCCTTCTACCTCCTATAGAGTTTGACAAGCCCATGTAGGTCTCTTCCAAGCTACTATAATATATATGAGAACATCAACAAGAGCTATAGGATCAACATGATCAATTGGATCAATTTGATCAATCTCCATGTGATATCCTCTAGATATATTTAAAGGATACCTCCTCCTCAAAGGTAACATCTCTGCTCACCTCAATCTTTCTCTGACTAGGGATATAGATCTGGTATTCCCTTGAAGACTCATTGTACCCCACAGATGTACCCTTTCTTCCTGAAGGGTCTAGCTTGATCCTTTTTTTCCTTGGGTACATGAATGTATACTAGACACCCAAATATCTTGAAGTGTCCAACTTCAGGCTTCACTTTAGTGAAGCCCTCCTCGGGAATCATGTTCCTAAAATTCTTATGAGGACTTCTATTTTGAACATACACTGCAGTCATGGATTCCTTTTCCTAGAGAAACATAGGTAAATGCTGATCATGCTAAGTCATCTTAGACCATACTTGATATATCAAGATTCCCTCATGAAACCAATGTCTCAGGAAGCTGAAAAACATCAGCACTCCCTATGGAGTTGGAGGTAGCTCCTCCTTTGTCTCTGCTCTCCTTGACACTAAGAGTAGATATTATTCCTTCTCTGGAGGTAACTCAATATTTGCTCCCTATGGATGTAGTACCACCTCCCTCTCTAGGAATGCCTCTACATACACTGGAACTATTTCCATACCTACTTCCTCAACATCTCATTGCTTGATTC